>OX243814.1:20067558-20081834 GCA_945859605.1 Lumbricus rubellus
CAGGTGGCCAGCGTCGGCTTCGACACCATGACGAACGTCATGAGGTAGCACATGAGCATGCCGGCCATGAGAACGTAGCAGAGCTCGCGACCGGAAGCCATGATGACCGGCGTGCTGTTGTACCTCAGGAACACGACGAAGACGCAGACGACGAGGAGGATTCCGAAGGAGGAGAAGACAAGGGGAACGATCGCCCATGGACTATCGAATGACATGTAGTCGATGTCGAGCTCGACGCATTGAGTCTTGTCGGAGTTGGGGAAGGTTCCGTTGGGGCACGACACGCACTCCTCGTCCTCTATTGTCTCGTACTCGAGGCATTGGATGCACACCCAGCAGCACGTGTCCATGCCTTCAGTCTTCTTCACCTGACCTTTCTGACACGGTTCACTGCAGACGGACACGGGAGTCGTCCGGTTCTGGTGCTTCCATCGCAACAATGGCATATCGATCGATAGACTAGAAGACAATGACATTGTTATCATGTATCGATCGATAGACTATAGAAGACAATGACATTGTTATTATCATCGTTCAGCTCTTATAATTAATTATTATAGCACACCTTCAAGGTAATTATCTACTCAAAAGCGTTTCCAGTTGAACTATGGATAAATATTAAATAACAGTGCTTAAGTGTGAAAGGAGCATAGTGGTGTGACCTTGAGGCACCAGGCGGAGTGCAACAGGGTTCTATAGAGATAGCTACCGATAAAGAGCGCCATTGCATGAGAGTATTCCGCGAGCGATGGACTAAGAGATCAGCTTGATCAGCTACAGGATGGCTAGGCATCAGAGGTGGGACAGCAGAGCTTCCGCAGTCACATGGCCAGAACCTCCATGCAACGCCAGACCAATGCAGAAACATCGATCGTCCACATCAACAATAATTAATTAATTAATTAACAGGTAATAATAATATTATTCATTCACAAATATTCCACTAATGACAATCCATGTGACGCCAGTACAGGCTGTTAATTTATCTCATCTGCAATGCAATGCGATCTTTATGTTGATCATTTGTATGACTGATGATTATTAAGGCATACACAACATGTTGTGTGACAAAACGCATTTGTCCCGATCGAAAGCAAGCATTATGGACCTTTAGGCTATAGTTAATTCCACTGTTCATGGAAACAGCCTGACGTATGGTGAATGATGATTGGTTGAAAGACTGTTGTTGTGTTTATCTCAGCCAAACACTTTTCTTATTTTGTTAAAAATGACAGCTGCATGTACAAAGTACATTTGTCGCAGAATAATATCTAAACGTGGGACAAAGTGTACAGCGGACAAAGGGTGACCGACAAGAAATGAAGGGCTGTTGCAAGTGTTCAATAAGTTAAAGTACTCGGTCTGCAAGACGGGGCCTATAAACGCTGCACCGAAGGGGCGCGGTGGTGTAGTGGTGGGTTCGGTGCCTTGGAGCTGTAGGGTACAAGGCTCGAATCCACCTCAAGCTGCCGCGTAGGGGCCTTGAGCAAGTCATACACTCGCAATTGCTCGGCGCAAAACTACGATGCAGTCTGGATCGCCTCTGAGTAGTTAGCTTGAAGGGGCGCTATAGCAAGCAAGAAATAAAATTTAAACAAACAGAAAATTTAAAATTAAAGTTCGAGCCTTCCTTCATGGGACGATCATTGGGTATCCAGGGATTTGGGGGGCAAGGACTTCATGCACAACGGCTCTCAGCGCCATCGATATTTTCTCGTGGGCACAATAATTCTGAACTTCGGAAGGCAATAGAGACTCTATAAAGGCCTATACTATAGCCAGGATACAATTTTGTTGGGGTTGTTAATTATTGGGGAGGTGGTGGTGGTAGTTTCCATTGAACGTAGACTTATGTCTTTCTACATTTTCATTGTTTCATAACAGCAATGCAGTTATTTTGTGGGTATTGATCCTCTTAATTAAACCACCCTCAAATACACGTCCATGGTGTGAGGACAGCGTCAAATATAGTTTTGTATTGTATTGGTAAGGATAATGAGAATGCATGTTACTTTTAAAAATCATCAAATCTCTGCTTTGGAAATTTGAGAAATCTCTTATCAAAACCTTGATGATAAAAATCGGTCACGCGAAATTTTTACTTCACATGACAGCAGAGCGAGTCTTATGCTCACAAAGTCTGGTAGACTAAAATTTAAAGTGGCGCAAGACTTCAAACTCCTAAATCCGCCAATGTAAGACCTCAAGAGCAAAAGACTAATAATTAGCTACAATTTTTCTGCTCATCATGACTCGTGCTTTGCATCATTAAGAATTGACGATGCGCCGCCGCCAATGCGTTTAAATGGACTGCGAACAAGCAATGCCGCGCAGAGATTAATTAATGACTGCGCAATGCCGCTTCGAAAGTGCCACACGCAAGCTGACTGACTGCACCATAAAAATATGCGCTATATAAGCTTCAGGGAAGCGTGGCGCTAGCCTACGCCACGGTCGAGCAGCCAAAAGCGGTATAGGCACCTGTATGCATCACGGTGGAAGCCGACAGGTGTCTGCAATGCAGTGCCATATCTATCCATCGTCACGGTTAGAGCAGCAGCAGCAGCAGCAGCCGTACATGCGGCGCTGAGGTTGAGGCTGAAGCTGAAGCTGAGGCGAGGTACATGTAGGGCATTGTAGGCTGCAGTAGGCGTCTAACGTGATTGTTGAACATTCGATTTTTCTCCTCTGCGTGGGTCAGAGAAATAAAGGCGCTCTGCGGGTTCTGTGTTTCGCCGCCAGGGGTCCTCTCAGAGGCCTCTCTGAATATATGCATTCCTTTCATGTCAATAAACAGCGCTGCTGTGGATGGGGCCTCCACCAGCCCCACCAGCGGCCCCAATGCCTGCCTGCTGCGGCTGTTGGTGGCCCTGCAGCCTGCAGTCTGTTGTTGGCCTTTGACAAATCAATGCTTTTTAATTAGCATCGAATGATCAACGGTCATCAACGGCTAGGTCTACTCTTCTTCAACTGGATAATCCCCTCCTTCTAAAATTTACCCCACCTGCACTGTTTTCGATCTGTTCGAAGCACAACAGCCCTCCTCACATTCCTCCTCGTCTTCCTCCTCCTCCTCTTCCTCTTCCTCCTCCTTCTCTTCCTCCTCCTCCTTCCCTCCTCCTCCTCCTCCTCCTCCTCCTCTTTCTCCTCTTTCTCCTCCTCTTTCTCCTTCTTCTCCTTCTTCTCCTCCTCCTATATATACAGCCCTTTCATGGCTCTTTCATTTCAAGGTTGACCAGCGCCTGTCCTTAAAAATGGCCAACTAATGTTCGTTCTCAGAGAATCATTCGCGTTGATTAACAATTAATTGCGAAACTGAATCAAATGGAAAATGAACGACGGCGAATTTTGATTATTATGGCGATGAAAAAAAATTTATGATGGCAGTTTACCTGCTTTTGCTGTTAATGACGATGATAGTGATTATTATTATGATGATGATGAAGGTGATGATGACGAAGACGACAATGATGATGGTGAAGACGATGATAATTACGATGATGATTATGATTATGATTATTATTATTATTGTTGTTGTTGTTGTTATTAATATTATTATTATTATCATTATTGTTATTATTGTGAACCAACGAGGAATCAAAAACCAATGATGAAAATGATGACAATTGTGGCAAATAATTATGTGAAGATATTGTAGTAATAATGTAGTGGTGGTATCGATGTGGTGTCGTGGCTGTGGTATAGATAGCCATCATTGGTGTTCTGACGGTGTTGTTGCTACTGTTAATGATGGTTGTGGTGGTGGTAGTGGTGTGCAACAGTGGTTGTGATTGTAATGGTGGTCTGGTGTGGTGATATTCTCGGATTAGTCGTACATGTCTGTCCAGTTTCCGATGGGAATGTAGTCGTATAGTCCGTTTGGTCGTTTCTGGTATTGGTAGATGGTGTATCGTCCTTTGGCGTCTCCATTGGCATTGAATTCCACGCGGTTCCCAGCCTCGCCTGACAATCCCACAAACAACAAACTAATGAAAATCAGAAAATTTGGGGGGGGGGCATTTTAAGGTTTAACTTAAATTAGAGACAGAACATCAGCTTCCAGGTAATCTGCATATACAAATTGGATCATTTTTATATCAGCGTTGCATGGTAACTGGAAAAGCAGGACAATAGCTATAGCCTGAGATGATCGTCGTGTTGTGACTTTACATGAAGACCAATTTCAAAAACATTTGCAAATTATTTCAGTTTCGACTATCTGTAAGAAATGAAGACACCTTTTCTCCACCTCGGTCACTGAATTATATTATATGGAGCGTTTTGATCTCCTAATTTGGCAAATTCGCACATTTCGATGTATACTCATAGCAATGCAGTCGTAGTGGCTTCAATGGTTGCTCAGAAACAGACAGACAGAAACACAGACAAAGGTATTAGAGTGCCACGAACATTTGGAGAACGGGAGAGAAGGGAGAGGGATGGAGAGGAAGAGGGAGATGTAGGGAGATGGAGAGGTATACAGGAAGAAAGAAAAAGAGAGAGAAGACGATAGGCAGGCAAAGAAGGACAGCAATTTAACCCATAAACATACATTTATCTGTGTAGACTATATATGATTAATTGTATACGTAGGAAACAATCGGAAGGAAGGTTAGGAGAGACCGGCAGACGGACAGATAGACAGACAGAGACAGACAGACAGACAGACAGACATAGAGGAGGACAGGCAGAGTTCGTATAGTATTGTATATTATATCCGACCGACGAAGGTCGTGTTTCGTATGAATGCGAGTAGGGTGGGTCCATCTGGTGGGTCAACTGCATCGCAGAATCGTCTTCCGCCACAGTTATGGCGGATCATGCTGTGCAGCGCATGCGCAAGAGCGTAGACGGCGTCAACGACGAACGGAACGACTCCTTCCTGGTCGTATTGTGAATCGCGAATCTCCTCATCTCCTACGAAATGATGCAACGACACAATGCCATAGCCTACATGCACTCAACCACTAATGCACTTCATTCAATCCTACACACTTATACATGCATGCGCTGTGGTATATACAGTGTACTATACACAGTGTCGTCTTCAGATGTTATACTAGTAGTTGTCAAAGAGAGAGTTTAAGCGCAATCTAGGTCAAGTGGTCACGTGATGACGTAATCAGGTCAAGTGGTGACGTAATAAGGTCAAGTGGTGACGTAATAAGGTCAAGTGGTGACATAATCAAGTGGATGACATAATCAGGTCATGGTTATTGCATAATCAGGTGATGGATCTTACCTAATCATGGCTATTACATAATGAGGTCAATGGAGAAGGTCGAGTTCAAGGACTCTAACCCTAACCCCAGCAACACGTGCGCACCGGAAGCGCGGTACCGGAAATGCGGACCTATCCGGGAGAGGGGGCTGGCCACCCACCCGCTCAGAGCGCCACCTAGCGATTATTATTTTTGATGACTAAGCATTTTTTATTATTTTAAGTATTTCTCTCATCCTTCGTCGCACTATTTCTTCAGTCGCACTCTATCTTTTTGCAGTCTCCATTGCGAACGAGCTCATTATTCGACTAAGTCTGACGTGTCGCAGCATTGTTGTTAAACCCTTCTGACGTGGCGCAGCATTGCGTTATTCACCCTATACAACCCCTCTGACCAGCCGCAGCATTGCTAATAATCCTATATTTTGACCAAGACAATCCTTATGACGAGCCGCAGCATTGATGTTAAACCACTATTTCCACTCAGCCTGACCAGCCATAGCATTGCTAATAATCATATTATTCGCCCACCAAACTTGCCACAGCATTCATAATAAACCTAATATTCGCCCTCAAGACTTGTATTGTCTAAGATAAGCCGATATTCAATCTCTATTTTAGTTGCTTTGCGTACGACCGTTTCCTTCCAAATGAAGCTGTTAAACAGAACAGAGTCAGCATTTTGACTCGAATCATGTGACAAGCACTCAAATCCCCAAAATACCCACGTTGTGAACTATTTTCTGTGCAAACAAAACCCTTCTCGAAGCTTTCCGAGTCAAGAAAACATGGGCCAATTTTAGGACGATGACTGATACAGAAGATCATCGCTCTTCAAAATAGACTGTAATCATATATACACACAATAATATATATGCGTCTGTGTCTGTGTCCTTGTCTATATCCGTGT
Source organism: Lumbricus rubellus (assembly GCA_945859605.1). Lineage (NCBI taxonomy): Eukaryota > Metazoa > Annelida > Clitellata > Crassiclitellata > Lumbricidae > Lumbricus > Lumbricus rubellus. The sequence goes on from OX243814.1 coordinate 20,073,690, forward strand.
TCGTGCCTCTGTTCGTGTCCTTGTCTATGCCCTTGTCTGTGTCCGTGTCTGTGTCCTTGTCCTTGTCTGTGTCTGCGTCCTTGTCTGCGTCCTTGTCTGTGTCCGTGTCCTTGTCTGTGTCCTTGTCTGTGTGACTGTGTCCTTGTCTGTGTCCTTGTATGTGTCCGAGTGTTCTTGTCTGTGTCCTTGTCTGTGTGACTGTGTCCTTGTCTCTGTATGCGTCTGTGTCCGTGTCTGTGTCTGTGTGTATGTGTCCGTGTGTCTGTGTCCTTGTCTGTGTCTGTGTCTGTGTGTTCGTGTTTGTGTCTGTGTCTGTGCGTCTGTGTCTGTCTGTGTAGCTGTCTGCATGTATATATGTATGTATGTATGTATGTATGTATGTATGTATGTATGTATGCGGTCGCAATACAGCCATATGGGAAAACGCTCCAGACATTGTGAAAAAGCTATCAGTCTTGTCCAAGCAGATATTCAATTTAAAAAATCTTCTATTATTATTAAACTGACATTTCCAACGCCTCTAATCTAGATGGAATATTTACCAATACGACTGTTTGTTTCGAACTGAGTTTGTAAACAGAATCATGTGATGGGCAATGGTCCACGATGTGGACGCTGTGCAAACAAACACGGGTCGAGAACTCGGCTCTATTGAACTTTCCAGGTCAAGAGAACATGGGTCAATTTGTAGGACGATGGCTGGTACACAAGTCCATTGCTTTTCAAATAGGCTGTCATCATATATATATATATATATATATATATATATATATATTATATATATATATATATATTGTGTGTGTGTGTGTGGGTAGGTGTGTGTGTAGACATGTGTGTGTGTGTGTGTGTGTGTATGTGTGTGAGTTGGTGTGCGTGTGTCTTTGTGTGGTTCTTTGTGCGTGTTTTTGTGCGTGCATGTGTGTGTGTGGGTAGGTGTGTACATGTGTGTATGTGTGTATGTGTGTGTGTGTGTGCGTGTGTGTGTGTGTGTGTATGTATATATGTGTGTGTGAGTGTGTTTGTGTCTTTGTGTGTGTGCGTGTGCGTATGTGTGTGTATGTCTTTGTGTGTGTCTTTTTGTATGTGTGTCTTTGTACATGTCTGTGTATGACTGTATGTGTGTGTGCGTGTATGTGTGTATATGTCTTTGTGTGTGTATGTGTGTGTGTGAGTATGTGTGTGTACATACACAAACAATGAATTCAGCCTAATAATGAATAGGCTTAGATTAACTAAAATTAAATCTTTTATGGTAACTTATATAGCGCCCATGGAGAGCAGACACTCAAACGAAGTCTCTTATGTTGCGCCCATCCATGAACAGTCACTTAGATTGCTGATAATTCAACTGCTTCTGTAACAGTAACTAAAATTAAATTATTATGGTAACTTATATAGCGCCCACACAAAAGACGTTTCAGTATAGCGCCCAAGAGCAATAACTTAAAAATAAACAGACCGTTTTAAATCCACATCAAGCTGTTGCGGTGTGTAGTAGGGAGATACCGGTATACAAATATTATTTTCAAGGCTTTAAACTAATCATGGGAAATTTATTTTGGAACGACCCAAAGGTACACTTCACTTATCGGCCAAATTTCAACATTCCTCTCTCGAACCTAAGTAAACGGTTCCAGAATCTTCCACACCGCGCATGTGATCTGATCATGAGACTGAGCATGTGACAATGAACTGCAACAGACTACGTCAGAAGAGGTACAGCCTATATATTTTAGAGTTTTTGTCACGTTAGGCAGTCATCGTTCCGCATCCGTCAGCAGAAGATCGTCAGAATTCAATTCTTTAACAAACTTCGATAGTAGTAGTGGAAGTGAACTTTCTGACGCACATCATCAGTAGTTGACAACATACAGATATGAACACGCGTAAGTAGATCATGAGAATTTTATGTGGTTGGTCATAATGGAAATTTGTTTGGTACAGCATAACCATACAACCTTTTTGAATGTGTGACAGTCGAAAATAATTATTTTTAATTTCAGCAGTGTGGAATCATGATGAGGAAATGGAGAAAATCGAGCGGGAAGAGAAAATAAGAATGGAGGAACGAGTTCGTGAACGTGCAAAAGCTTTAGGTAAGCACTCGCATAAAATTAATTCCATTTACTTGGTATGAGATTTTCGTTGTGTTCTAATATTTATACAATTGTAGATATTTTCAGAATATATTTTAAAATTGTTTTGCTATGCCAAATGTTCGATATTCATAAAGCACAGACAGTTTGAAACTGAAATAAATTAATAATAATAATAATAATAATAATAATAATAATAATAATAATAATAATAATAATAATAATGAAAAAGAATGCGACTCTTCTTTTCCCGCTGCTGATGTTGAAAATAAAAATATTACAATTCTAAATAATATAATTTACTTTAATTTGTAATTCATATAGAATTTAAAACTAAAGATTATTTTTCTTTAAATGTTTATTTTTAGAAAAGAAACGCAAAGTCGATTCCGAATGTACTCAGCCGCAAAAGAAAGCTTGTGAGTATATAGGTAAAATGTGTATACGTATGAATAATCGTCTTTGCCAATTTTCGTACTTTTCGTACTTTTCTATACTATCGAACGAAACTTTGTATACGTCTTTGCCAATTTTTAATACTCAATGTTGTGTGAAATATGTTGAAATTCTGCTTTCTTGCAGACTGTGCGGCTGACGAGTCCAGTGATGAAGGAACTTCCAATGTGGAGCAAAATTCGAGTAAGCGTCTTTCTATAACTTTTAATAAGTGTATTTGAAGGAAACTTCGTACTTTTCTGTACTATCGAAACTTTGTATACGCTCGAATTTTAATATGAGGTGTTCAATTCTTCACATAACATGTTGATATTTTAGGCTAATGTGTATTATAATTCATAGAATGAATTTGCGCATTTTAGATCGTTGCGTGTCTTGTAATTCGTACAAGAGGGTCAATCTGAATGCAGAAGGGTTGTGTGACTCGTGCTCCAACAAGCAGACTTGTCCATCATGCAACACGAGACGGGCTCCAAGATTCTTCCGGAACGGTCAAGTGGATTGCATCACGTGCTTGAAGCGCCAAGCTAATCCGAATATACGAGTCTCCGTACAAAACTCCTTCATGGAAAAGTCGTTGGTCGTAGGCAATCGAACATCCGATCTCCATTCGATGTTAGAGGAGCAGGGATCTTCTATCAAAGACAACTTGGAGGAAATTCTGAGAGATGATGGGTAAATACCAGTTCTTTTCGACTCAGAAATCAATTTCGTTTTATTTCTTTAATTTGAATTTTTTAAACTTCAAAAATTATAAAATATTTAAAATTTTATTTTAAACTTTCAAACTTAGAAAATGGAAAATAAATTCTTGCAATCTTAGAAAATATATTCTTTAATCTTTAAACTTTGAATATTTTAAATTTTGAATTTAAATTTTTATTCTTTCAAAAATTCTAATTTAAAATTATCAACTTTAAAATTTTTAATTTAGAAAATATATTCTTTAATCTCTAAAACTTTGAATATTTAAAATTTTTGTTTTAATTTAGAAAATATATTCTTTAATATTTAAAACTTTGAATTTAAATTAGAAAATATTTTGCATAAATTCTTAAACTTGATAATTCTTAAATTCTTGTGAACATTTAGTCCAGTCAAATGGTATCTGGCTGTGGATGTTGCGTTCCACCGAGATTCTCCAGATGGTGAAAGAACCACGACTGCGTATTTCAAGTCGGATCCTTCCATACTTACTCATCCATCGCAGATTACAGACCAACTGCAGGATGCTGTCGGCAGATTCGACATGCTGGCGGACTCCTTTATGACGGAAGGCTCAGGTTGGAAAATGACAAACATTGAAGACTTAAAGATATGCAATTCGATATATGATCCGATCGACGCATCGAGTTACATAGAAACACCACGACATATTGCAAATAAGCATGCCACCGTGAACATCCGAAACGCTGACGATCAGTGCTTTCTGTATTCAGTGTTATCGGTATCTCACTTTCAAAGCAAAGACGCACAGCGTGTTAGTCTCTATAAACCATACATAAAAGAGTTAGATACTACGGGACTTACTTTCCCTGTGAAAATTGAGCAAATACCCATCTTCGAAAATCTTAATGCTGACTATGCGGTGAATGTTGTATATTCTAACCCTGATGATCGATCAATTGCTCCTCTGTATGCTTCTCCTCACAGAGATAGAAAGTATGTAGTCAATTTGCTTCTTCTGGACAATTCTGAGAAACGTCACTATGTTGTGATTCGTAACTTGTCAGCTCTATTGTCCAATAGAAATTCTCACAATGGGAGAATCTTCCCATGCCCCTATTGTCTGCATTGTTTTTCCACCGCTGCAGGCAAAACCGAGCATGTTCCAGAATGTTCCAAGCATGGAATTCAAAAGGTCAAATATCCTAGTGAGGAAAATAATATTTTGGAATTCACAAATACGCAGCATGAGATGCCAGTTCCATTTGTCATCTATAGTGACTTTGAATGCTTTTTGAAGCCTAGTGAAAGTGATACTGATAAATCGACGAAAATATTAGACAACCATATCCCTAGTGGATTTTGCTGTTTGACAGTATCCGCGTTCCCTCAATACAACAATGAAACACCATTTGTGTACAGCGGGCCCGACGTTATGGACCACTTTTTTATACATATCAAGAAAGAGCAGAAAAGAATCAACCATATATTGAACACGAACTTAAAAATGAAACCATTGAGTGAATTGCAAAAGGTCGAATTCGAAAATTGTTCAAAATGCCCTTCTTGCGATATTGCACTAAGTGTTGACAACAAGGTTCGCCACCATTGTCACATCACAGGCAATTTTATATCTGCGCTGTGTTCGACCTGCAATCTGAAATTGAAGTTCAAAAAACCCACGAGGGTTAAGGAACAAAAGAATGCCAATTTCCTTATTCCAATCATATTTCATAATTTGAAAGGGTATGATTCCCACATCATTTTAAAATATCTTAGCAAAGAATTTGCTTCCTCTGACATAAATGTTATCGCCACTAACATGGAAAAGTATATGTCTTTTGAAATTAACGGCCTGCGTTTTATCGACTCATTGCAATTCATGAACTGTGGTTTGGATGTGTTAGTGAGAAATTTGTCCAAAGAGGACGATTCTAAATTTGCGCATTTGCGTCGTCTTTACCCCGACCGTTACAAAATGCTTTTGCGGAAGGGTGTTTATCCTTACGAATACATGTCGGGTGAAGACAGAATGTCCGAAACTGTATTACCGACCAAAGACAAATTTTACAGTCGACTGATGGACGAGGACATTAGCGACGCTGACTACGAATATGCTCGGAAAATCTGGAGCACATTCGACATGACTTGCCTTAGAGACTATCACGACCTTTACTTAAAGACTGACGTGATTTTACTGAGCGACGTATTTGAATCCTTCCGTCAGATGTCTTTGGAATTCTACAAGCTTGATGCCGCTCATTACTACAGCACTCCGGGACTAAGCTTTGATGCTTGCCTTAGAATGACAAAGGCTTCGCTGGAACTTATTACCAATCCAGACATCTACCTCTTTATCGAAAAGGGTATGAGAGGTGGTGTCTCAATGATCAGTAATAGATATGCGAAAGCCAACAATCCATACATAGGTGAAGAATATGACGAAAAGAAACCAAACAACTACATAATGTACCTAGACTGTAATAATTTGTATGGATATGCTATGAGTGAACCACTGCCGACGGGAGGATTCAGATTCATGGAGAGCGACGAAATTGACGAATTTGACTTGACGGCTAAGACGACGGACGACGACTTGGGGTACTTGCTGGAAGTCGACTTGGACTATCCAGAACATCTTCACGACAGACATAACGACTATCCGCTTGCACCTGAAAAACTACTCATAACACCTGACATGTTATCGCCGTACGCAAATTCCGTTTCGCAAAAGATTGGCACCAAAATTAGCGCCGGCGTCGAGAAATTAGTTCCAAATTTGTTGCCAAAGACTCGATATGTCGTCCATTACCGAAATCTTCAACTGTACGTGAAATTGGGCTTGGTGGTGACTAAAATACACAAAATTCTGGAATTCGAACAAAGTCGATGGTTGAAATCATACATCGACTTTAACACATCCAAACGACAGGTTGCTAAATCCTCCTTCGAGAAGGATTTATTCAAATTAATGAATAATTCGATATACGGCAAATGCATGCAAAATAATAGAAAACATTTGGAAATAAAGCTTGTCACCAACGCGAAACGAGCCAAACGTTTCGTTGCTCGTCCCACTTTTGAGTCCTTTCGAATAATAAACGAAAATTTGACTGTGGTAAAATTGACCAACGATAACGTGTATTTGAACAAACCCCTGCACGCCGGAATGTGCATTTTGGAACTTTCCAAACTTAAAATGTATGATTTCCACTACCACCATATACTTCCCCTATATGGTGAGAACTGTAGACTACTTTTCACAGATACTGATAGTCTTTGCTATAACATTGCGACAGAGGATGTGTATGCTGATATGCACATACATCTGCAAGAATACGACACATCTGACTATCCATGTGACCATTTTCTATATAGTCGTGCTAACGCAAAGATAATTGGAAAATTCAAAGATGAATGTAATGGAACACCAGTATTGGAATTTTGCGGACTAAGGTCTAAGATGTACAGTCTGCTCTTACCAAGTGGGAAGGATAAGAAAACTGCAAAAGGTATAAAGAAGACATATGTGAATAAGAGTATTAGACATGAAGATTACAGGACTTGCCTTTCTAACGAACAGCCCACTACATCTCAATTCTGTCTTATACGCAGCGTAAAGCATCAATTGCACACTATGGAAATTACCAAGTCCGCTCTTTCTCCCTTTGATGACAAGCGTTATCTGTTGAATTCCTCTGATTCGTACGCATATGGCCATGTAAATATTCCTTCCCATGTTTAATTCTTATATGTGTAAACGTAAAAGATTCAGTTGTTTGTAATATATATTTGAATGTGTTGGAAAAACACAAACATTTGCAAAGTGCTGACTTTCAGAATTGATTATGTTCGATAAAAGACTTTGTTGTTTGTAAAATGACTTGCATATATTTGGAAAGACACTATTTGTTAAATTAAATTGCCAGAATTGTTTCGTGCATATGTTGTTACTCTATAAGAATTTTAATATAAATAATGTTTTGTATACGTTTAGAAAGTTATTATATGTAAAATGACATGCATATATTTGGAAAGACACTATTTGTTAAATTATATTGCCAGAATTGTTTCGTGCATATGTTGTTACTCTATAAGAATTTTAATATAAATAATGTTTTGTATACGTTTAGAAAGTTATTGTATGTAAAATGACATGCATATATTTGGAAAGACACTATTTGTTAAATTATATTGCCAGAATTGTTTCGTGCATATGTTGTTACTCTATAAGAATTTTAATATAAATAATGTTTAGAAAGTCATTGTAAGATTGAAGTTTCTTGTATAAGTTGAACATTTGTTGTAATTCTATTACGAATGTATTTGGAAAAAATTGTGTTTGAAAAAAAAAAAATATCAATCTATCGAATTTGTTGTTCTTTCATATGCTTCCAATACAGTTATCAAAAATGCTTAGTCATCAAAAATAATAATCGCTAGGTGGCGCTCTGAGCGGGTGGGTGGCCAGCCCCCTCTCCCGGATAGGTCCGCATTTCCGGTACCGCGCTTCCGGTGCGCACGTGTTGCTAGGGTTAGGGTTAGGGTTAGAGTCCTTGAACTCGACCTTCTCCATTGACCTCGTTATGTAATAGCCATGATTAGGTAAGATCCATCACCTGATTATGCAATAACCATGACCTGATTATGTCGTCCACTTGATTATGTCAGCACTTGACCTTATTACGCCACCACTTGACCTTATTACGTCACCACTTGACCTGATTACGTCATCACGTGACCACTTGACCTAGATTGCGCTTAAACTCTCTCTTTGACAACTACTTATACTGCAATCTAGCCGTCCATGTCTCTCTCTCTCTCTCTCTCTCTCTCTCTCTCTCTCTCTCTCTCTCTCTCTCTCTCTCTCTCTCTCTCTCTCTCTCTCTCTCTCTCTCTCTCTCTCTCTCTCTCTCACTTATTAAGT
>OX243814.1:20082034-20307034 GCA_945859605.1 Lumbricus rubellus
CATAGTCATCAGTGTCATAGTCATCAGCGTCATAGTCATCAGCGTCATCGTCTTTAGCGTCACAGTCATCAGCGTCATATAGTCATCGTCATCATTGTCATATATTTATCATTTTCATAGTCATCAGCGTCATCTCCTTCAGCGTCTTAGTCATCAACGTCCTAGTCATCAGCGTCAAAGTCATCAGCGTCATAGTCATCAGCGTCATCGATGTCTGCTCGTGTCATCGTGACATGCCAGTCACACTGATCATCATCAGTGTCTGCGTCATTTCGTGATTTTTGTCGGATTTTTATCTCTGTTTATAAATGCAAACTTATACTGACAACAGTTACTGTAGCCTACTGCTGAGTTTGCGTCGTCGTCGTCGGTGTACTTTTGTTTCTGTTGCTAACGATTGTTGTGCGTTTAAAAGGCAAAACTTCCTCTCTCTCTCTCTCTTCATCGCATCGCATGTCATCTCTCGATCCGCATCATCGTGACTGCTGCATCAGGTGGATTCTTGTTGCCATCTTCATGTGTGTGCCATCGTTGAATCGTATCAGATGCTTTATACGACGAATCGCATGCGTACACGTGCACCAAGTTTACATGTGTCGAGTAATCTTCTTCGGTGAACGACGCAAATCTTTGAATTGATTTCGACGGTTAGTCACTGACGACGCTCTAATCCACCAACCGACCAATCGACCCATCAACCCACCGACCCACCCACCAATCGACTAACCCACCGACCCACCAGTCGACTAACCCACCGACCCACCAGTCGACTAACCCACCGACCCACCCACCCATCGACTAACCCACCGACCCACCAATCGACTAACCCACCGACCCACCCACCCATCGACTAACCCACCGACCCACCCACCCATCGACTAACCCACCTACCCACCCACCCATCGACTAACCCACCGACCCACCCACCCATCGACTAACCCACCGACCCACCCACCCATCGACTAACCCACCGACCCACCGAAACACCGATATAGGCTAATAATTTTATGACGAAACTATTGAATGAAAGTCGACAATGTTACTGTCACAGAAATCTTAAGGTTTTTAAAGAGTTAATTCCTGCTAACGATTCACACACACACACACACACACACACACACACACACACACACACACACACACACACACACACACACACACACACACACACACACACACACACATATATATATATATAAATATATAATATCAAGGGCGGATACAGAAATTTTGGACGGGGGGGGGGCCAAAAATTCTTGGTTTTGGGTCCGGGAAAAAATTTAGGCCTTGGGAAAATTTTTCTTTCTCGTATCCGCCAAAAAAGTTGATGACCTTTTTTTTTTTTAGTCATCCGGCCAAATTTTAGGGAAAATAATACCATTTTGTCCGCCAAAAAAGTTGATGACCTTTTTTTTTTTAGTCATCCGAGTTGGGGGCCGCAATGCATGGGTATTTCTTAATAGGGGGGGGGGGGCAAATTGTACAATATGTACATTGTTCCACTGCATGTTCAATCCAAATGGGGGGGGGGCCAAATTGTACAATGTGTACACTGTTCCACAGCATGTTCAATCCAAATGGGGGGGGGGCCACGATACATGGGAATTCTAAATGGGGGGGCCATGGCCGGATAAGCCCCCCCCCTGGATCCGCCCCTGTATAATATATACATTATATATAGTCTATATGATGCCGCCATCTTGATGGTTGCGCTGGAGGAATGTTGACAATGCACACTTAATAAGCTTATAGCATATAACAAAAGTAGGCTAAAAGGTTCGCTATAGAAGTTACATGTAGCATCTTTTCTGCTTCCTCTTAAAACCTATCTAATGCTTTGTTTGCACTTTGTACGCATTCTGTTTAAAGACGGACGATGTTTAGTCTATTATAATACTAGACATAAACAAAGTCATAATGGATTCAACAGTGAATGATGTCATTACTCGTTGCCAACTACATTTGTATAACGTCTTTGCCTTCCACACTCCACAAGGCGCCGTCTCTCTCCATGCACTGATCAGGGAACCAGTGGACACCAAGCCATAGCTTAGACTTCTTGCATTTGCACAAAATATGCGTTGCACTCGTTTGCACTCTGTGGCTATTATCATCATCGTCGTTATTATTGGCCGATGATGATGTTATTGTGCAGCAGAAGAAGACTGGCATGGCATCGATTCTTCTTCGTTCGGATGGAAAGAGACGCATGAACGAAACGATACAATTCGTCATAAAAGATTCTATTCATTGGTTCATGATTGCAGTCACATTGCCGCTCTCATGATCCGGGATTTGCATTCAACTTTACTCGCAATGATAGGCTATAGCCATACATCCATACAACAAGCCAAATATCAACTGCACTTATAGGCGTGCCTATGTACGTATATGTACTGACGATGATGATGATGATGATGATGATGATGATGATGATGATGATGATGGTTCTCTGCCCGAAGGTAGGTTCATTTGCCCCTGGGGATGAGATGAGTGAGGTGGTTTCCCGTTGCCTCCCCCACAGACAATGATGAGTACTCAACTTGCCGAAGGTCGCTCCGCAGGAGCTTGCGCCCCCTGCGTCCCACACGTGCTAGCCCGAGATGTCTAGCTCTCTGAATGTCAACTCCCAGCCCGGGGCTTGAACCGCAGTCCGTTGCAACCAACATACGTATGCCGCTTTCGCTTACCGGTGTAGCTAACTAGGCCAGTGTATAGGTATTAGGCAAGTATAAATTCACTGCGGATTAGGCATAGTTCAAGAGCCACCGTATACATGTACATAGGATTTGTAAAAATGAGTAGAAATCGCAAGTAATTCAATGCAAATTCACTGCGTGAAGTCAGGCCTTTATTAATTTTACTAAATCCGAACAGACACTTGTGCAATTATTAGCAAGGAATGGTCTCTGGCGCTGTGCAGAATGACATATCCATTATCCATAAATGTCAGTGTAAACACAATGTCATGTAAGATGAGTCATGAAATCACGCTCGTATTATTTCCATAGGATAAACCCTGTAATCGTATCAGTACATTGTAGAATAAAGTAGATGGCAGCAGCAACAACGTGACATCGTTGTGTGTAATTGTGACTCACAGGCACAGTGGCGGAATCAGCTTTCAGCACATTATTAAGCTTATACTGTCGTCAATTGCAGACCATCATTACACGATTGTAGCACCAAGTAGGATTTGTAGAATTCGTCGGTAAAAACGTTGACGCTGGTTCGACTTCCCTAAAGTATGCACATCTGTGTATGTAAGTTCTTTATGCTAAACCCTTGTTAGAGCGCCCTTTCAAGATTACTACTCAGAGGCGCTCCCGACTACTACAGCGTGAACACTGAATCGGAGTTTCGCGCCGAGGCGCAAGAGCAATTGTGAATGACGTACTTGCTCAGGGCAACTATAATTATATGCGGCGGCGTTTTGAGGTGGATTTGAACTATAGCAACCATCTGGTTCCAAGGTAGCCTACCGAACATACCCATAGTTCCATTAACCACCGCGCCCCACTAAAGTGTATGTACCGCCTAACGTTTCGTTCTTGTGCCCCGACGGCGTATTGACTGAATCACTTTATCTAACTTAGAGGCCTTTGCAATTTATCACGTTGCAAAACATCGGTTTCGAACGACGTATCTCAATAATTTCACGAAATTTGCCATTATTATTTTGAAAATTCGCTTCAAATGCCGAGGATCAAGGAATTGCCATGATATACATGTATGTACAGGGTGCGCCAAAAAAAAAGACCCCCCCTAAGATTTTTGTCTATATCTTGACCAAAAATAAGAATTTTGTCATGAAATTTTACAGCCTTAAAGACAATTCATATTTACACCAGAGGGCCAGATTTCGTTAAAATATTTCAAACAGAACAAAAGTTATGCCACTATTAGTGAAGCCACCCACCGTTTTTTGACGATTCAAAAACCGGACGCAACGAAAAGTGAAAAAATATTAATTCAATTACTCTGGCCAATATCTTGGCCAAAAATAAGACTATCGAACTGAAATTTCACAGGCGTAAACAAAATTCATATCTGCACATGACGACCAGATTTCATCAAAATATTTCCAGCGCAACAAAAGTTATGCCACTTTTAGTGAGGCCACCCCCCATTTTTTGACGTAACGCAGCAAAAAGTAGCAAACACACAATTTTATTAAGTCTCATCTCAAATAATTGTGATCAAATAGCCTTTATATTGCTATATGATCATTATTAATACTATTTAAGAGAGAAACAGGGTACCAGCGTAGCTGCACGTCACTGAGAAGGCACTTAGCAAGATGACAATCAAATTGGTAAATAAGGAATCTGTCAGATTAATCAACAGTTCCATCAAGAACTTTGCAAAGAGACTCAAAAAAAGTGTTGGCACAGGTGGTGGGCACATTGAACACAAGTTGTGAAGCACTGCCAAGTTCATTTGACAACAGTTATTTGAGATGAGATCATGAGACTTAATAAAATCGTGATTTTGTTACTTTTCGTTGCGTCCGGTTTTTGAATCGTCAAAAAACGGTGGGTGGTCTCACTAAAAGTAGCATAACTTTTGTTCTGCTTGAGATATTGTGATGAAATCTGGCCACCATGTGAAGATATGAATTGTCTATAAGAATGAGAAATTTAATTTGGATAATCTTATTTGTGGCCAAGATATTGGCAAAAAACCTTTAAAAAATTGCGTTTCGTTTTTGAAGCGTCAAAAAACGGGGGGTGACCTCCCTAAAATTGGCATAACTTTTGTTCCGTTTGAAATAATTTTGTGAAATCTGGCCATCGTATGTAAATATGAATTGTTTATAAGCCTGTAAAATTTTATTTGAAAATGTTTACTTTTGGCCAAGATATTGGGGAAAAACCTAGGGGGGGTCTTTTTTTTTGGCGCACCCTGTATATTGAAGTGGCGCTATAACAAGTGCACATACATATATCAGACCAACCTTCCTCCCATAGGCGTACGGGAGATTTCAGAAAATCGTTCGGGTTTGTGTTTGCCCGAAAAACGACACTAAGTCTTGCCCGAAAGTTGACGACCTTTTTTTTAGTCATCGGCCAAAATTTTCGGGAAAATCGTACCATTTCATCGGCCAAAAAAGTTGATGACTTTTTTTAAAAGTCATTCGGGGTTTTTTGCCAGAAAAAAACACCAAACTTGCCCGAAATTGGGGGGGGGGGCAATTGCCCCCCGCACCCCCGCCTCGTACGCCTATGCTTCCTCCACTGAGACTCAGTATGATCCTAGTTAACGATAACTATGCAACGGAATGGATCATTAACGAAGATCAAAAATGGTTTCGTTGACGTTGAGTCGATGACTAAAAATATTAGTTTCGCTATTGATCATGGCTTCATGGCTAAACCAAAAATAACAGAAACGAAAATAATCATGCATCATTACTTTTGCTTTAAAAAAGTAAACACACAGATTGCAGTATCGACCAACTTGACAGCGAGAAAAAAATGCCCTGCAGCTAATGACCCATGCATAATATGCACTGGACCTTTTTCACATTTTTTACCAGTGTGGTTTGCTTCGACATACATGTAGCTCCCTGCATACATTGTATGAAAGAAAGAAGGAGGGAGCCATTATGTAGTGGATAACGAAATCGATAACGTTGCACTTGCAGAGTCGTGTATTCATGAGGCTGATTGCAATTCATTCTTCAAAGTCTGTCAGAGTCTTTCAAAGCACAAAGCTATAAGCTGTAAGCTATTTGTGCAGCGCGTCTAAATAAAAATATGATCGGCTGTATGTTGTGTCGGTCAGAGAACTCTGTTAGACCTCATTGCAACTAATTAGTAGCTAAAATAGAAATCCAGTAGCCATAGCAGCAAGTGAAATAATAATAATAATTAATCATAAGTGCAATTAAAGCAAAAATCAGAAACATTAGCTAAAAAACTGCGACTGCACGCAGATCAGATTAAATTTCTAAAGGGAAACATATTACCTGCAGTAAGACCTATAACGTCACCTTTATTGCTATTGTCTCACTCATACTCATGATGGTGTTTGTTCTTGTTCTTGATCTACTGCTTATTTTTTTTCTCTTCGTAATCTTTTTCTTTTCTTCTCCTTTGTTTTCGTCGTTGGTCTCCTCCTCCTCCTTCTCATCCTCCTCTTATTTCAAACGTGTTTGTGTCACTTCTGGCGAGTTCGTCCCGTCGCAAATGCTCGAAACATCAAATATTTAGTTAGAGCCTACAATTCAAAATCTTTCGCTGAATTTTCGGTGACAATTGACAATTATTCAAATCTTTAGGCATAAGCTTACATTCCTTGTAGTGGCGATAATTTGATCATCAGGCGCATTCGACCAAAACGATATAGGGACAGAGACGAAGGGAGGGAGAGAGAGAGAGAGTGTCTGAGAAACAGAGACGGAGAGAGATAGGGATTTGGAAAAACAGACAGACAAATAACCTGACAGACAGACAGAGAAAAAAAGAATGAGAAAGAGAAGGAAACGAACAACAATTATTAAAGAAGGTAACGAAAACGAACTGAGAACAAGTTCCATTTATAATCCATGTATGTTTTTTTCGCTTAGGTTTTTTTGGGCCCAGGCTTATAATTAGGGTTATACGCGCATCTTGCTCTCTTCTTCCATGTAGGCCTATATATGTATTGTATATTATTATATATAATTAAGACTATATGAACTTGGATACTTTCTGAACAGATTTTCTCATCGATTTGTTATTATAGGGCATGTTCTTTCAAAAACTCAGATTGCAACAATTCCTCCGATCCTTTCCAGTTCTCAATCTATTCAATCTATTGCCTATAGTATCAACTTCTTGTCCAACTTCTCTTATGCATCAACTAGATTTGCGACTTCCTTCACTCACTCAAAACTGTTTCCAAGAACGAAACTGCGCACAGCTTTCCCGTTGTCGAGTCGACGACGTTAACAAAGTCACTGAATTTAGTTTGCATGGAGATGTCTGGCATGGAATGGATCTTGAGAAGATTTTTTCTCTCTCTCACACACACAGCAAAACGACAGAGTTTGGGAGCGGCTCAATTAACTCGGATCGATATATACAGACGCGTGAAATCAGATTATTCCCAACAGGCTGGAGATGGAGGAATGGGGGATGGGAATGGGGGTGGGGATGGGAGATGGAGGATGGGAATGGGGATGGGGGTGGGGTAGAGGCTGTGATGAGGTCACCAATAAACAGCAATTCGTGGGGTAAGAAGATTAGGCTAATAAGTTTTCGCAAAAAGAGAAACCATTTGGAACATTTACTAACCTTTATACTCGGTTGATAGCGATGGCATTTACCTGGAGCTGCCTGTAATCATGACCTTTAAATTACACAAAATTACCCATAGCCTTACAATTATTGGCATCGAGAAACATTTTCGAGTGCTTTTCTATTCATACATAATTATATTAATTATGTAGGCCTATCAAATAGAAAGACGGTAACTAGATGGTAAAAGATCTTGGAATTGAACGCTGAGAGACCATTTTTATGGCCTTGACGCTTTTCAACGATAATGTCTTATAATTATTACCGTGCTAATGAATGGTCCATGCAGTTGGCTGCATCGGTGAAAGCGTTGGGTGCGTCTCACGCGACTCTGCAGTGAAAGCGTGCGGAGTGCGGATGGTGGTTCGATTCCTAAAAGTGGTTTATTTCATAAAAAATATATTTTCATATATCATTTAAATCTCGGGTCAGTGCACGGAGACCTAAATGGCGTGGCGTCCATTCAAATGGCGGTGAAGGTTCATTACAAAAATTACTACTTCATTGCAAAATGAGCATGGTTGAGGTCAAACAGAGTCGCCATATACAATCAAGTACATTTGCTTTACTGTCATTCGAAATATT
Source organism: Lumbricus rubellus (assembly GCA_945859605.1). NCBI lineage: Eukaryota > Metazoa > Annelida > Clitellata > Crassiclitellata > Lumbricidae > Lumbricus > Lumbricus rubellus. Next base: position 20,089,903 of record OX243814.1, read on the forward strand.
GAGGTTGAGAACCTCCACAGTGTAAACATTTGAACAGCTGCTTCAAGATTTCTGCTCTGTACACAGTGCACCCTAGCCAAAATGAGTGCATCCACCGTACACTACTGGTGGTAATACCAGACGACTGCAGAGTGGTGCAGAGGACAGACCACTGACTGCCATATGCGAGACTAAGAAAATGAAGTCGTTAGTACCATAGTCAATACTCACACCAATGACTGCCTCTCTCTTGCAATAGCATTTTCTCCTCTGCATCTTCTATCTAATACTTCACATGCATTGTCTTACACTTCACATGTTGCATTGTCTTACACTTCACATGCATTGTCTTACACTTCACATGCATTGTCTTACACTTCACATGCATTGTCTTACACTTCACATGCATTGTCTTACACTTCACAATGTTCACATGTTGCATTGTCTTACACTTCACATGCGTTGTCATACATTTCACATGCATTGTCTTACACTTCACATGCATTGTCTTACACTTCACATGCATTGTCTTACACTTCACATGCATTGTCTTACACTTCACAATGTTCACATGTTGCATTGTCTTACACTTCACATGCGTTGTCTTACACTTCACATGCATTGTCTTACATTTCACATGCATTGTCTTACACTTCACATGCATTGTCTTACACTTCACATGCATTGTCTTACACTTCACATGCATTGTCTTACACTTCACATGCATTGTCTTACACTTCACATGCATTGTATTACATTTCACATGCATTGTCTTACACTTCACATGCATTGTCTTACACTTCGCATGCATTGTATTACATGTTGTGCGTTACTGCAGGACCTGCAGGTCCTACTCTGCATGATCTTCTCTCTCGGAGAGTGAAGGCATTCTTCGATCTTCTGACATTGCTGTTCAATTTAACTGACTGGAATTAAATATCTATTTGAAGATCTACGTTTGAAGTGGTGATCGATGTCCGAGAAAACAAAGACCATTCAATTTCATTGTTCTAATTGTCCTGTGAAGTACCTATATATAGTGAGTAAATAGTCGCAGACGCCAGTTTGCGATTGACGATTGAAAAGCCATTCAAATCATTTTGATCCGGATTGAGATGGGTTGCGTTGTTGGGAGAACAAAGTCAGAGGAGAGGGAAGCCAGAGTCGAACTCTGGACCTTTGCATTCGCATAGAATACTCTATCCATCACATGCATAAAATAAATGAATGATGTCCGAATGGAATTCAAAGACAGACGGAATGAGACGATGACGATGATGACGACGATGATAATTGGTGGTGGTGGTGACGGTGGTGATGGCGGCGGTGGTGGTGGTGGTGATGGTGATGGTGCCTCATGGTAGTGATAATGGTGGTGGTTGGACTTGAAACTGCAGCAAAACCTATACAACAACCCACATGACGCAACACAACAAAAGCGACAACATCAACACACGTAGGCTATACCCTCCGCTGTCCTATTTCTCCTCTTTCTCAATCTGTTTACAATCTGTCTGTTTCTTTTTCTATTTTAATCAATTTTTCTATTCAAAACTTTACAAAAAATTACTTCTAAATTGCACAGCAGAGGAGGAGGTGGTGAAGTCTGACGATTTTTCATGATATTAATTTTCATGATTTTGGACAGCTGCAGTATTGGCAGAGGGAGAGGATGAGTGGTGGGTATAGTAGGCTAATCCAAATAAAGCGAATAATATATTGTGTATGTATTATATATAAATTTATTTATTAGGAACACTTTTATATCTTCCAGAAGCGCTATATAAAAGTTCATCTGTATATCTTCAACTAATGTGTGATTGCGTGTTTGTGTCTGTGTGTTTGTACGTGTCTTCGTGTGTGTGTGTGTGTGTGTGTGTGTGTGTGTGACCGTGGGTGTATGTGTCTTAGTGTTGCGTGTTGGTATGTGTGGGTTGGTGGGTGTATGCGTGCGTGTGCGTGAGGTTGCGACCTCCCAAGGCTAAGGCGCTTAGAGAGGTGAGGTTTAATATACTGCTGTGGCTACCTGGTTCTTGCATTAACTGAAGTCATTCCGAATGAACATAATCCACGATGTGCCTCCATGATCAAAATAAAATGTTCCTGATTTTGACCTATAATAGCTGCATCTGTCTGTCTCTGTCTTCCTGTGTATCTGTGCGGGTCTCTCTATGTCTGTCTCTATCTCTATCTCTCTCTTTATTTCTTTATTTCTCTTTCTCTCTTTGTCTCTCTCTCTTTGTCTCTCTCTCTTTGTCTCTCTCTCTCACACACACTCTCTGTGTTCTCTGTGTGTGTGTCCGATACACAAAGCACTCGACCCTTTATTCAGCCTCTGGCGACGACATGCTTTTCACTGTTTTATCTGCCTATAATTATGTATGACATTGTATGTGTATGCGTTCCTGTGTGTGTGTGTGTGTGTGTGTGTGTGTGTGTGTGCATCTGTGTGTGAAAAACAGAGACAGACAGAAAGACAGATGGAGGCTACAAATGCGTCTGTATACTGGTAGCATGAGCACAATGTTGGCATGAATCCTCAGGTAATTGGGGCACATTAAAAACATAAAAACACAACTGCTGTCAGTCTGAAGCAAACGATTTATAGTATCAGGAAATCGTACATATCTGTCGTTTTTGAAGCAACTGACAAACACCGGCCCAGAATTAGAAACGACACAGCTATGTTTAGTCATGGATTGTGTATAGTCAAGTATAGTCATGTATAGTCATGTATAGCATGCTGCTGCCACGTCAGCCGAAATGAAGCACAGACGAGGTTTTGATGACGACCGATGGCTTTGCATGTTGTCAAGCTGTTATGACGATTGTGTCGGATGTTTAACAATAGTCGCTTTGTTATAATAGACTCCAGTCTCTCTCTCCCGTCCTAGCTCTCTCCTTTTTTCTCTCTCTCCTTCTCTTCCTCACTCTCTCTCTCTCTTTTCCTCGCTCTGTCTCTGTCTCTGTCTCTGTCTCTGTCTCTGTCTCTGTCTCTGTCTCTGTCTCTGTATCTGTCTCTGTCTCTGTCTCTGTCTCTGTCTCTGTCTCTGTCTCTGTCTCTGTCTCTGTCTCTGTCTCTCTCTCTCTCTCTCTCCAGCTCCACCTCTCTTCCTTCTTTTCTCTCTCCCTCTTACTCCCCGCGACCCCCGTTCTCCCTTTTCTTTTATCTCCCTCTCTCTCCCCTCTGTCTCTCTGTCTCTCTGTTTCTGCTTCTGTTTCTCTCTCTCTTTCTTTCTGTTTCTGTCTCCTCTGTCTGTTTCTCTGTCTCTCTCTCTCTACTTCTCTGTCTCTGTCTGTCTCTTCCCACTCTCCTTTTCTCTGTATCTCTCTTCTCTGTGTCTCTCTCCATCTCTGTATCTCTGTATCTCTGTATCTCTGTCTCTCTGTGCCTCTCTATTTATCTCTCTCTGCCTGTCTACCTGTCTCTGTCTCTTGATAAACAGAAAGGACCCCATGCAAATCTCTCCATGTAAGATCGTTGCTGCAGGACAGCTCTACAAAAACACCGTCTTATAACACTGCAGCTGACTGCCCTCTCTGTCGCCATGTATGTCCGTCTGTCTATCTCCCTCTACCCGTCCGTGTGCTTGACCGTTTGTCTCTGTGTCAGTCATTTTATATATCTCTCTTTGTATTTTCCTCGTCTGCTCTGACCGCATGTAATATTATTGTCTGAAATTGCAGTGCTCAGGGTCTGTCTGTTATTAGCGTTTCTCTTGTATAATACACGTTTTATCCACAACAGCTTTATACGATAATTATAATTAATGACATGACTCTGACAAAAGAATTGGCCGACTATCACTTCGATGAGACGATTCTTCGGTCACATCTGCATGGGGTGCTTCGGTCTCGTCATCTTCTGATTGGCCGAATCGACAGGAATAAAGTCGTTTAAAGATTTCTATTTTATCCACAAATTTAAATCACGTTTATCCATAGGGAGACGTTTTCAGCGCAGAAGCCCACGTGAAAATAGAAGAGCCCTGAGAGAGCGAGAGAATGCGTACACGTAAGAGCCCAGACATGAATTTCGCCAGTAGAAGAGGTGGATGGTCATTCCATATGGAGAGACCTATCGCAGCAAATGCCCGGCTTTGAGCTAAGCCACACCGAGCACGAGGGACAAGAAGTTTATAAGAAGTCCAAAATGGTCGGCAGACCGCAATTATAGGCCAAGATATGTTGCAGAATGTAGAGAGAGGCTTAGCTTATATGCATCAATTGAGATTTGAAGACCAGGAGGATGATCTTGTATTGAATACAAATACTATACCGTGACTCTTGAACTACTCTACTGTAACAGACCACGGTGAATTTATACTTGCTTAATATCTATGTACAATTGTACATAGACTGTGCTTCTTCTAAAAGTGCAGGTAATATTTGGCTTGTAGTATGGATGTAGGCTATAGCATTGCGAGTAAAGTTGAATGCAAATCCCCGATCATGAGAGCGGCAATGTGACTGCAGCAATCATGAGACACAATGAATAGAATCCTTTATGACGAATTGTATCGTTTCGTTCATGCGTCTCTTTCCATCCGAACGAAGAAGAATCGATGCCATGCCAGTCTTCGTCTTCTGCTTCACAATAACATCATCATCGGCCAATAATAACGATGATGATGATGATGATGATGATGATGATAATAGCCACAGAGTGCAAACGAGTGCAACGCATATTTTGTGCAAATGCAAGTTAATAAGAAGCCTGCATAATACTTCAGCTATAGAAGTGAAAAAGTGGGTTAACCGAAGAAGACCTAGAAGTTTTTTTAGACTGACTGGAGGGGGAAATGCAAGTGGGCACACCCATGTGGAGCGAGTTACAGTGATCTACACAGCAGCAGCAGGTTAGTGCATGCACATTGCACAGCTGTGGTATACAAAGATGGCGGTAGGACGCTACAGATGGTTCTCAGTCATATCAAAAGGATTCAAATTTGAACTGTGCTTATAGTGAATGTTCTAAGTGATGAAACGAGAGTGACGCTCACATCTCGAACACCAGAAGAGTGGGAAAAGGAAGGAAGGAAAGTTATCAGACAACAACAAAAAGACCTATTATAACTTATAATAGGCTATTAACACATTTAGCATGGGTGGATAGACAGACAGACAGAGACAGACAGACAGACAAACAGACAGACAAGTCCTCTATCTAAATTATTGATTTGCCAAAGGCTTCGAAGTTTGCATGTTTTGTCTTGCGTGGGCCTATAGGCTTAATGCAGTTCAAAAACTGTAATACGGAAAGCTATTTATATTCAAGATTCGTGCAAAGGCACATCAGCTGCAAGTTTACTATCCGATATAATATTATATATGTTTATATATATAATGTGTAAGTGCATAGATGAGGTGGATAACGTGTGTGTGCGTGTGTGTGCGTGTGTATGTGTCTGTATATTGCATTGGATTGTTGTGGGTGGGTGAGTGGGTTGGTGGTGGGTGTGTGTGTTTCGACTGCAGGTGATTGCAGAAAACAACAGCATTGCATTGTTAAGCGCTAATCTGGTGCCGCCGTCGCTTGGTTTATTGACGGGTAGCAAGACAGACAAAGAGCGACAGAGAGAGAGACAGACAGACAGAAAGACAGACAGAGAGACACAGAGAGAGAGAGAGAGAGAGCGACAGAGAGACAGAGAGGCACCGAGAGTGAAAGACAAAGCGAAAGTTATTGATTTTGTGGAAATGCCCTGCATGACTGCAGCAGGTAGCAACCGGTGAAACCGTTCGGATGATGAGAGATTAGAACGGTTGCTGATGCTGCTGCTGCTGATGCTGCATTAAACTGATCCCGGAAATTGGCATCACACACATCTCAACCTGCATAACATTAAAACATCACTCAACGTCACGTGACGTTTTAAAAAAGTATGAGTCAATCCGAAAGAAAGCAAACAGTCGCGGAGATAGGACAACAGCTTTTAGTTCAGACTCATATACACACATTGCACTCCTAACTGCATTCATGCCTCTATAGTTTCATTGCCTATAATTATATAGGCCTACGCACTACTTACACACACATTCACACATGCATACGAACATAATTTATGAACTCAGAGGCTCAATGACGCATACACAAAATATTACACGTATACAAAGGACTGTACTACTCATCTATAGACTATGTCTGTATACGAAGTCCGAGTTGGCCTATACAATGTTAGACGCCTACGCTCTTGCGAAAAAGCTTTTCCACGGTCTTCCATGTGCTACCTGTTCATGTATCCATGCTTTAGCTCAGTTATCTTTCGGCTGATGAAACTGGGCTTTCATTGTCCGAGGGCTCATGCGCCCGTTGTGATTGCTTGACCTTCCAATGGCTGGATAAAGTGGTCGCGCCGGCGAGTTTAATTAAACATAGTATACCCGATTATCCACACTAATGTTAACACAATGTGATCAAACAGACTCATGCGTACAGGTATATTCATGGGCTATATAAATGCATGCGTGTGCATGCTCTGTACGCAGATACATGTATGCATTCATGTATACGGTATAATACGTCAATACACGTTTGGCGGCTTCTACAGATGCGTCGTCACACCTGCTTGATGATTGGCCAGATATAGGGACGCATTTATTTGGCGCTATGATGCGTAAGTGCCAGTATATGCATTGTGCATGTATAATTACATATATACATACACACGTATATAATTATATATATACATATGAGTAGGCCATGGGATACCTGTAATGGATTTGTGTGTATGTGTTTATGCCTATACGCATTATGATTAGGTTAATGTATATACATTGTATATATACTATTGTCATCGACTTCAGTATAATGAGCTGTGATTCTTGTTTGCGTTGTGTTTTTTCCGTGCGATACGGTACTCGATGTACAATTGTACATAGTGGATGACAGACATCAAAGTCAACACCAATCGTCTCTGGCCATACAATGTATGCATGTATGTATGTATGTATGTATGTATGTATGTATGTATGTATGTATGTATGTATGTATGTGTGTGTGTATGTATGTATGTATGTATGTATGTATGTATGTATGTATGTATGTACATGTATGTATGTATGTATGTATGTATGTGACCACTCATATAGCGCCTAAACAAGAATCTCACGAAGGCGCTTAACATAGCTATACCCGGCAGATCTAAACTGGTGCGATTTAAGAGATTTAAAAGAAATACGATGTCGTATTATATCTGCTAACGGTTTAATATACCTTCATGATCTCCGTTTCAGAAGAATAAAGTTTCTTCCGCTTATGTTAGGTTGATATAGCGCCTTTGCTTAGGAATCTTGAAGGGGCGCTATATAAATAATTCTGATTGAATGATCGATCGAGTGATTACGATATAAAATGAATTAAGTGTTTCATATATAACGAAAGCTGAAACTGGTTTGAACGTCAACAGCTTTACAAGTCGAACGTATTCCGCCCAATGAAACTATAGACCGGAAATGGGAGGTTGGCTATACTAGGACAGCAACACCAACACTAACAAAAAAACATTTGCAATAACAGCAACAACTACAGTTTCCACGGTGACCACTGCTACAACCCCAACAGATAACAGTATAGATAACATAATATAGCAAAACAACATGTGAATAAGCATAGGGACTCTATACGACTCTGTCATGTCCATAAATTTGATCACAGAAGTTCTATAAAAGCAGAAAATTAAAAATCTGATATTATTGCAATACTCACGCAACAGGATCTTCTGGAAAGTGGAAAGTAAACTCTTAACTCTTTGAGGAAGCGCCAGAAGTTTGGAAGTCGCCTAACTACAGCCGTATTATAATTAATTATTGTTGTCTTTCGTTCCTCGACAATGATATTGTCTCTATGATTATATCCGCTTGCGACGTAATTACGGAAGTTGATTAGAAACACAGAAACCTGAGACCGTGAAGTTCATTTTATATGAGTGCATAAGAAATCCACTATAGCAAACATATTAATGCACGATGTGATTGCTTGACTGTTATTGCAGGTATAACTGATGCAGCCAATAAAATGTCCTTTCTTTGTCAATATTATTTTAGACTCGATCAAAGAGTAGTGATGTTTAGGGGAAAATTGTCTTCGTAGGAAAATGTCCGGGGCGGGGGTAAAGTCAGATGAAATGTCCATGAAAAATGTCCGGCTACCTGCAGAAATAACGAAGATAATTATGTGAGAAGAATCAATGGTAAATACGAAAGGAAGGAGATGAGCAACAGAGTATACATGTACATAGAGAACTTCTTCATCCTGTCATATAAGCAAAATCTGAACTCTTCAATGAATTCGTCTGTCGAACGTATGAAGCACAGATCGAGGGAACGGCTATGGACACGAAACTAAGTCTTGCGGAAAGACACAATCATTACTGGGTCGACTACCACATAATAAACTACGAAATAGCCTAGTTTGAACTCGACACTGCAAATCATTCGTCGCTCAAAGCCATTCTGACTACATTGCAAGCTATAGGCTAGTAGTCGCCAATTAACTCATGAGACTCAGTCTAAGAAGAAAAGCTCGTTGGACTGAGCGAAGTCAAGTACAGGATCTGCGATACTAAGAAAGTGCAAAGCATGCAACAAAAGATACAAAGATTTGAGAAGAATAGATGTCAGGCGATGTGCTATAAGCCGTGGATGAAAATAGAGGTATAGATCTATAGGCTAACCAGGCGACAGAAAAAGCTGAAATGTGGAAAAATGCAAGTTGAGTATATTACTGGAAAGGACGAGGAAGAGTAGCACAGACAGCGTTGAGGAGTAGAAGGACGCTTCCATTCGTGACCTTTCCAAGCGACGTCTGCCCATGGGTCAGATTTCATGTCCCTATAACGAAAGGAATCTGGTGGTTAGCCATCTAGGTGGCGCTAGGTATCTGCCTATAACTGCCTTCAGAAGCATGGTGGAGGCGTATAGAAGAGTTCACGACTAATGTAGAATCAATCCAGTAACGCACCAGATTCTATGATTGGTAAAAACTCTACGGAGTCTCTCTTGAAGTGGCGCTATATAAATTTACGATTACAATTACGACTCTGCCTTTCAATGGACTATTCGGAGAGCATGCAGGCTCTTTCCCGAAGCGATGATAAATCGAAATTAATGAAGACGGGCTGAACTCTACGTTAGTACTTTCATCATACAGTTCACAACCTCGTTTTCTCGTATCCATGCCCGCAGTGTTTGGGTCGTTGTTTGGTTGGCTTGATGTATGAACGCAATCTCGTTGCAGGCTTAGTCCTGCTTGTCAATTATTAACGCACGTCTCAGTATTAGTCGCCAAGACTTTTATTAGTTGACCGATCATAATATACACAAACGACCGATCAGAGACACACACGTGCAGTGCATAGGCCTATATATATATTTATTATGTGTCAGCTAATTTAATCAGTGCACGCCGATTGTCGTACAGCGACGTAAGTAGGCCAGGTGCAAATTGCCGCGCGGCGTCTGCACAGGTGATTGTCTGGACAGCACGTGACGTTTAGACGAGCGTACGTTAATTGTACAAGAAGGGAGTGGAAGTGAAGAAGGAGAGTTGCGTGTTGAGAGCCGTTGAGATAGGCTGTAAGAGTTGTTGTTGAGTTGCGATAGAGTAGACTGATGAAGATAGTAGTCGTGTAGTTGTTATGATAACGCAAGTGTAGTCATTGTTGTGTTGTTGCTGATCGTTTTACTTTATATCGGATTTTGGAGTATAATAAGAAGAGTTAAACACGTCGTCGTTGTTGGTTAACAAAACAGTGAAAGACTGTAGATTCTTTAACCTAGCCATTTAGCTAATGAAACAGTTATCTAGGGATAGGCCTACGCTACCACGAACTTATACGAAGAAGCTTCCGAAGAGACTGAAGGTCACACGTAGAGAAGAAGAGGGAAAAGACTTGTGACATTTGGTGTCGTTGCGGTGAGATAACGATCCAAGTTGCAGGATAACGATCCAAGTTGCAGGAGAACGATCGTAGTTACGAACGGAGGGATTCTATTCAATCAACAGACGTTGTGGAGGAACGGACGCTGTGAATTTATCGAGGAGCCGAGCACACGGGAGAAGCAACGATACATCGAGCATCCGTACGTTAGTGAGAAACGACAACACAACGACTACAAGGTAGAAAAACTTGCTTGTCTATTGAAGTTTGCTTAAAGAATTGAAGTCAGTCAATTGCAAACATTTGAAGAGTAGCCTACTATTTTATCGAGCATCTGTAAAGTAAAGAAGTAAGATGGAGAAACTTACGGAGCAAAAGCAAGCAGCTATTAAAAAGATGTCTTCGGAGAGACTAGTAAAATTATTAATTGAAGCAGGCGTAGACGCAGAAGAAGTCGAACAGATGTCGAGGGAAGAATTGATGAGAAATTTAGCCGAGGTTTGGGCTAAGAAAGAAGAAGAAGAAGAAGGTGCTGTTGGAGGCGCTAAAGAAAAGCCGGTTGAGAAACCTCAGGCACCGATGTCTATAGAGGCGTTGTTACAATTCATGATGATGAGTAGACAAGAAGAGAAGCAGAAAGAAGAGCAGCGCAGACAAGAGGAGAAAGAGCGTAAACAAGAAGAAAAAGAGAAAGAAGAGCAGCGCAGACAGGAAGAGAAAGAACGTCGCCAAGAAGAGAAGGAGAAAGAAGAGCGACGGTGCCAAGAAGAGAAAGAACGTAAACAAGAGGAGAAAGAAAAAGCAGAAAAAGCAGATAGGCTGCGACAACAAGAGATAGAAAAAGCAGATAGGCTGCGACAGCAAGAGATAGATATGCAGAAGCAGCAGTTCCAGCTTCAGTTAGAACAAATGAAAATAGATCGTGACGAAGCAGAACGACGAAGAATGGAGTTAATGATAGAGTACGAAAAAGCAAGAAAAAGCGATGAAGAAATACGAAAGCAGCAGATTGAGGACAAAAAGGCTCGCGAGGAAGAAAAAGAAAAGATGCGTTTTCAAGAACTGGAGAGAGCAGAAGAAATTCGTCAGGAAGAATTTCAAGCCGGAAAAGACAATTTGGAAAAAGCAGAAAGAGAAAGAGAAGAGCAGATGCAGTTAGAACAAAAGAAACTTGCTATCAAGGAGGCTCAACTTAAAGAAATGGCCATTGAAAAAGAAGAACGCAGAAAGCAGTTAGAACTATTACAACAGAAGATAGAACAGGAAGAACTGCGGAGAATCGAAGATCAAGATCGACTGAAGAAGAGAGACGAAGATGATCGTAAGAGCCGAGAAGTGTCAGAACAGATTAGACTCAAAGAAAGTGAGACAATGGTGTCCAAGATTAAGAAGATAGGTGACGCAATGAAGCATGTGTTACCGAAGATGCCGTATGATATGATGGAAGTGCCATTATATTTTGAAACAGTTGAAAATGCATTCAATAGCTTCGCTGTGGAAAAGCAATATTGGGTGAAATTGTTGTTGCCATTGATGACCCCGAGAGCGCGAACGGTATTGAATCGATTGTCATTTGAGAATTTAGATAAATACGATGCAGTGAAAGAGCACTTGTTGAAGGAATTCAAGTTAACAGCTCGTGAGTACAGGTCCAGGTTTGCAGATGCCAAGAAGACAGCCGAAGAAACGTATACGATGTTCACGGCTAGGCTGAAGAACCTGTTGAATTATTATGTCCGAAGTAGACGAGTGGACAAAGACTACGAGAAGCTGTTTGATTTGTTAGTGGCGGATAAGCTGAAAGAATGTTTACCACCAGGTCCACTGCAGTTTGTCTTAGCAAAAGAGGGCACAGAATGCTTGGAAGCTAGTAATGTTGCAGATCTCGCAGATATACATGTAAACAATCGGATTGGTGTGATGTTCCAAGACAAACCGAAATTTGAAGCATGGGACAATAGTCCAAAGCAACCCAAGTGGAACAAGGATAGCAAAGACACCGGAAGCCAAGCCAAGAGTAATGATGCAAAGAAAGATGATTATTCTGGAAAGCAGTGGTCGCAAGATAAACAACAGTCAACGTGGGACAGACAAGCCTACAATCGAACTCCGCCGCTGGGACGCCCAACAGAAAGTAATGCATCTTACACGCCGTACAACAAGTGGGAGAACAAGGAGCAAAGAAGTTTTATCAAGAAGCGTTGCCACAATTGCAATTCTGATAAACACCTAATAAAACATTGCCAAGCACCAGGAGCGGCAAATCTGAGGAAGAACTTTAGCAGAAGTGCAGAAAATCTTCGAGTAAACCAGATACAAGTGATAAATGCACCTCCTGGTTGGGAAGAACAATGCAACCAAGAAACAGAAGTAAAGTCAGTGATGAAGTGTACGCCGCAGTTCACCATACTGAAAGAAGCGATAAAGACTACTTCCATTGCAGAAAGTTGTCGAGAAACAAAAAGTAAAGAGGAGTGTCAACGCATAAAGAAGATATCGTTGCAGCATGTAAATGTGGAGATACGTGGGACTGATGGGCAGCCTGTGCAAGTCGAGGCGTTGATTGACTCGGGGACCGAGATACCAGTAATCAACGAGGAACTACTGAAAGGAACGACAGTAGAAGAAATCGGCAGAGTTCATTTGCAATGTGTAGCTGGAGAGCCGATTCCAGCTAAGTTGGTGAAAATCGAAGTGCGGATGAGCGGTCGTAACGAAGGAACAGCTACAGAGGACAGGACAATAAATATCGCGCCATATTTAACTTTAGTGTGTGCCAGCATTTCAGCAGAACTGTGTAAAGAAAATCCAGAAAAGTTCCTGCTACATCCAGAGATAATTGCAGAACTGAAAGAGGTTCCACCAATCAGTATATTGCAAGGAGAGCTACAAGCGAATGTGACTACAAGAGCACAAAGTCGGAGAGCAGAAGTCGAAGACGGAGAAGATGAAACGATAAACGAAAGTTCGCAAGAAGATGACACGGAAAGCGAAGATGAACTCAGCATCCAAGATGACGAAAGAACAACATCTGAGAACAATGAAACTGAAGAAGAGATGGCTGCATGTGAACGAAATGATAGTGAAGATTCCGGAAGCGACGCTGAACTGGAGACAAGTATGAGGGACTTGTTCACAGAGAATTCGAACGATGAAAGACAGCTGGAAGATGCGAAGAAATTCGAGGAGCAGCAGAGAAATGACGAGTCACTGAAATCGTGGTGGAGGATCGCTGAAGACCAAGGATCAGAGTTTATCGTGGTGAATGGATTGCTGTATAAGAAGCATCAAATGCTGGATCAGCTTGTGTATCAGTTGGTGTTACCGAAAGAGAGAAGAATTCAAGTAATGGAATTAGCTCACGAGTCAGTATTTGGCGGACACTTGGGAGAAGAGAAGACACGAGAGAGAATCAAGTTGTCCTTTGTCTGGCCAAAGATGCGTCGAGACGTGGTGAAATTTTGTAAGTCCTGTGAGAAGTGTCAGCTGAAGGCACGAAGTTTGGTGATGGATCGAGTGCCGATTACACCAATTCCAAGGGAAGATGTTCCATTCCGACGGATGACTATGGACGTGGTAGGCCCAATAGAACCGAAGTCAGCAGCTGGGCATAAGTATTGCTTGTGCATAGTGGATTCATGTACAAGATGGCCGACAATCTTCTTGCTGAAGTCATTGACTGCTAAGGCTGTGTGCGAAGCTTTGATGAAGCTTTTCATTGACGTGGGGGTGCCGTCTGTGATCACCAGCGACAGAGGCACGAATTTTACAGCCAGTCTTACAAGAGAATTTTTGAAATTGATGGGATGCTGTCCACGATTCGATTCACCGGGGCATCCAGAGGCAGCCGGATTAGTCGAGAGATGGAACCAGACGTTCAAGAAGATGGTACATCATGTCATTGTGGAAAATCCAAGACAGTGGCATAAAATCATTCCGTTTACCGTATGGGCATTGAGAGAAGTTCCCAACGCAACGACAGGAGTGGCACCATATCTGCTGGTGTATGGAAAAATGCCAAGAGGACCATTAACTATCTTAAAGGAAAGCTGGACCAAAGAAATAAATCTACCGCCAAACATTGGAGTACAACCAGCAAAGTACCTGAAGAACTTAAGAGCAGACATGGAGAAAGCTTTGATATTTGCTGAGAATTGTGCAGAGGAAAAGCAAAAACAATACGCCAGTCAATACAACAAGAGGGCCAAGGATAAAGAATTCGAACCAGGAGAAAACGTCATCGTCCTGTATCCAACGTCAACCAATAAATTGATCTCACGATGGCATGGTCCATGTACAGTGCTACAAAGAAGATCCAAGTATTCGTATCTGGTGGACATGAATGAAAACGGCCGACGAATCGTCCATGCCAACAAAATGAGGAAGTTCATCGCAAGAACATTATCGTGTGGTCTCATCGTGGAAGAGGACGACGAATTCGGATCAGTGGTAGAGCTACCATTGAAAGAAGACCATGCAGAGACGACACAGAAATCGCTGCAATTGGACTATGAACAGATCGGACATGTTACGAGCGAGCAACAGAAACAGCTACTGGATGTACTGAACTGTTATGCAGACAGATTTTCGGACAAACCTGGATTATGTACACTGGTAGAACAGGAAGTGGTGCTGAACCCGAAGAATCCTAACATTTGCTAACTAATTGATTGATATTCTTTGGTTTCTACAGACAATTTATTTGTAATTTTGCTGAGATTGCTAAACCATTGACAGATTTAACTAGCAAGCAGACACCTGAGAACATTATTTGGACTGAGGACCACCAGAAATCTTTTGATTCTCTTAAAGAAATTGTTTTATCGAATGTTATTCTGTACATGTTCGAGGTTGGCAAACCATTTAATTTGTACTGTGATAGCAGTGATTTTGCTGTGGGGGCTGTGCTGTCACAAGTGGACGATGAGGGGATAGAACGTCCCGTTTCATTTATCAGCCAGAAGCTGACAGATACCCAGAGGAGATGGGCGACGATTGAGAAGGAAGCCTATGCAATCATATGGGCTTTAAACAAATTGAAAGAAATCATTATTGGTTCCAAGATTAATGTGTTCACTGATCATAATCCTTTAGTTTATTTGACTGAGTCAATGTCGAAGTCTGCTAAGTTAGTCAGATGGTCTTTATCATTGCAAAATTTTGACATTCTGTTGAACTATAAGAAAGGAAAGTTGAATGTAGTAGCAGACTGCTTATCGAGATTGTAGTATAAGGTATTTTGTGATTGCATTTAGTATAAGAATTGTTTGTATTTAGTTTAAGCATTATACGTTCGCTAATTTTTAAGATTAATTAGCTCTCTTCAAAAGAAAGGAAGGAGGTAATGTCAGCTAATTTAATCAGTGCACGCCGATTGTCGTACAGCGACGTAAGTAGGCCAGGTGCAAATTGCCGCGCGGCGTCTGCACAGGTGATTGTCTGGACAGCACGTGACGTTTAGACGAGCGTACGTTAATTGTACAAGAAGGGAGTGGAAGTGAAGAAGGAGAGTTGCGTGTTGAGAGCCGTTGAGATAGGCTGTAAGAGTTGTTGTTGAGTTGCGATAGAGTAGACTGATGAAGATAGTAGTCGTGTAGTTGTTATGATAACGCAAGTGTAGTCATTGTTGTGTTGTTGCTGATCGTTTTACTTTATATCGGATTTTGGAGTATAATAAGAAGAGTTAAACACGTCGTCGTTGTTGGTTAACAAAACAGTGAAAGACTGTAGATTCTTTAACCTAGCCTTTTAGCTAATGAAACAGTTATCTAGGGATAGGCCTACGCTACCACGAACTTATACGAAGAAGCTTCCGAAGAGACTGAAGGTCACACGTAGAGAAGAAGAGGGAAAAGACTTGTGACATTATGTATATATGTGTTGTATATATATATATATATATATATATATATATATATATTATAAGCCGTTTGGATGGCGTCCAGGCTAATCGTTCAATTATTAAACTTATTACAAAATAGTAGACTTGCCTTTTGGTTATATTATACATCAACCAATGTATGCAGAAATTTTGTGCTTTAATTTCATGTATGCAAATCTGAATTCTTTATCGACGGCTTAAAATTTTAACCTTGTAAAACTTGTTGATTGAAATATGCAATTGAGCAGATAAAAATTAATTAATGACGGTTTGTTGTTGTTGTTGTTCTTCTTCTTCTTTCTTGTTGTTCTTCTTTTTTCTTGTTGTTTTTGTTCTCCTCCTTCTCCTCCTCTTCTTCTTCTTCGTCTTATTCTTCATCTTTTTGTTCTTCGTCTTGTTCTTCATCATCATCGTCATCATAATCATCCTTATCATCGTCATCATAATCATCCTTATCTTCTTCATCCTCCTCATACTTCTATTTTTTATCTTCTTTTTCTTCGTAATCATCATCATCATCATCATCATCATCATCATCATCATCATCATCATCGTCATCGTCATCGTCATCGTCATCGTCATCATCATCATCATCATCATCATCATCATCATCATCATCATCATCATCATCATCATCATCATCATCATCATCAACATCATCATCATCATCATCATGTTCTTCTTCTTCTTCTTATTTTTTTGCGCCGAGGTATTTAGGATCCCTCAGGGACTTCATGGCTAACTGCTGGTTACGGTGCTCTATTATTATTATTATTATTAGGCCCTATTATTATTATTATTATTATTATTATTATTATTATTATTATTATTATTATTATTACGATCATCATCAGCAGCAGCATTTTGTTTTATTAGCATTGTTGATATTATAGTCATTTGTTTTCCTGTTAGGTACATGGCCTATGCTCCATTTGAACTTAAGGGTAAAGCTTTTGCAAGTATTTTTTTCCAAGGTCCGTGCATGTGCGCCACGTAATCCCTGCGGATGCGTTAGAATTGCGTATAGAACGACGACAACTCGTCAAGATCTGACATCACCGAGAAAGTCCAGCAGCAGCTGATGATGAAGCAAGCGCATTGAGACTACAGCAGCGTTGGATTATCCTATCAATGTCAGACGCTGGGATTAGTGCAGCGTATACGTCCATCAGGAATCTGTCCATCAATTCCCTCCAGAGACCAGACGAAGCCTTCATACATGGAAGGGAACCAGTATACGCAGGAAAATTGGACAAATCAAATCATTTGGCATCATGTCGCGTTGTGCGGCTGTATGGTGCTGCGAGAAAGTAGGCCTACTTAATAAGATAGTCCAGAAGATTATTACTATTATTATGTAGCTATAGACTGTGCTGTTGCTGTTCTTTCAGTATATTTTAATTAGTTGTTTTGCCTTCGTATACATACTCCCTTTGATCTCTATATGAACTCTCTTTGAATTTAAAACGTAATAATGCAAATGTCAATAGAACTTAAGGTTTAAAATTTGTATCTGATTAATTCGCAGAGAATAAAATCAAAACAGAGGACAACTCCAATAATTATTGTGGCAGATTCAACATCAAGTCCTCAACCAATATGCTGCAAATTGCGGAAACTTTATCGCGCCACACAAACCCGGGCTAGGACGTCCAGCTCATATAGTATCGGCGATATATCAAATTAAGTCCACTATAATAACCAAGCTGGTTGGTTCACAAAAGTGACGGATCAATTTGGGGTCATAAACCGCGGGTGAAACTGCGCTTAAATGGAATTATTTATATTATTTAATTGCCCCCGTTCATTCCGAAAATTGCACGGGACGTGGCCCCTCCCCCAATTCGATTTTCGGCTGGAGGACTAAAAAAGGTCATCAACTTTTTTGGCGGATGAAAAGTACTTTTTCCCTCAGCCAAAGACGAAATTGACGAAATTTTTTCCCTGTCCCAAGATCAAAGATTTCGGCCCTCCTTGGAACAGTTCTGGATCCGCCCCTGAATAGACCTATACCTAAGAAGTCGATAGCAATTCGAAAGCCCGTCGTAAAACCAGTTTAAGTTTATTATTATCAAACCATTTACTTTATTATCTATAGACTAATCCATTAATTCAGCACCGTAACCAACAGTCATCAAGTGATTATTATCGGTAATTCCAAAGTAATTCCAAAGTAATTGGTTCCTGTTAATGCATCTGATCCCACAGAAGAAGATGCTGCGCTGAAGGTCGGGATGCGAAAGAGTATATATAATTATATATATAATTATACTAGCTGTACCCAGCCACGCGTTGCTGTGGCAGAAAAGACCCTCCCCTCCCCCTCCCCTTCCTCTCCGCTCCGTCCCCCTCCCCTCCCCCTTCCCTCTCCCCCTCCCCTCCCCCTCCCCCTCCACTCCCCCTTCCCCTCCGCTCCGTCTCCCTCCCATTCCGCTCCTTTCCTCCCTCACACCGTCCTTTACTGACAGCGGATAGAGCCCAAGAATGTTGGAAGGCCGTTTTCGTAATGGAATTATTTACTGAGTCGCTTATGACGTCACGGGACGCGAACTCATTAATGTTTCGTCACTGTGTTTCGGGTAAAAACAAATCTGAAATTTTGCAAGCGTGCGCTTTCGTTGAATTTGCAAATGGCGGGCGAACGGATTGCAAAGTTAACTTTTTGTGGAAACGATTGGGTTTTTTTCGGGGAAAGAAATGTTGTGACCTTGCGGTATCGGAATGGAAGGTTTTGGTAAATTTTCAAAACAATTGGTGCGTCACTTTCGGCGTGATCGTGACCGCAGGATCGCAAAGTTTCATTTTTATTTATATAGATATATATTATATGCGCCTATAGGCTAATACATGTGTCCATATATATATGAATTTAAGGGAGAGTGACTGTTTGGTGAAGATATGGCAGGTCAGTCTAAAACAGGGCAATGGTACTGCCTGCCCTATTGTTTCCATTTTGGATGACACTGCTGCGGTAAATTGCGGTAATGGCTATTCGCTCCTTGAATTTGACTTGCTCACTCTAGATACGTGGAGGTCACTTATGGGGCAAACAATTCTGCACCTTTGATAGATCAGAGGGTGAAACAATCACCGCTACGCCTGCATTAAGCTATATTATCGTTATTATCCGTTATTGTTGTTATTATTATCTTCATCATTATTTTGGTTTTCTTTTTACCTGAGCTACATGTCATCTCTCAGGATTTAAAAAAGGATAGCACTATTCAGGGATAGCTAATTATAATGTTGTTGTTGTTGCTGCTGCTGCCTTTGTTATTTTCGGTGTCATTGTTTTTACGCTGAGCTGGACATGATCATGCAAGATTATAAAAATTAGGAATAGCAATTAATTAGGCTGACTGTCTTATTTTCTCGTCTTCAGAGAATCTTTTTAAAGTGCATTTGGATTTTTATTCAAGTCATCTCTCTCCGTTTCAGTTGTGCAGAAAAGTCAATTAAGGAAACGACCTGTTTTACTTTCGCCTAATGGTATAGCTTTGAGAGTATGCGAGAAACAAAAGCCAGTGAAACCTGAAAGAATTTTTTAGAACTGGATCCGACACAAAGAGACTTGCATGCTTTGGATCAATCTATTGAGTGGATTGGCCAATTCATTGTAGATCTATTAGGATGTCGCTAAAACTCTTTTAATTTATCCATGATGTTTTTTCTGCAATTTTGCTTAAATGCGCGACAGTGGACTATAATTAGGCTAAAGGTTCTTCGAGGTTTTAAATTCAGCTTTATGTTGATTTTTGATGTGGCTTACTAAGTATTTTCATATTCAGTAATTCTCAAGCGAAAGTAGCATCAAAGAAGAAAGAAATTTTTTAAAAGAACAATTAGGCTTATACATGTACTTGCCACCAAATGAAGAGCTACGATGACGGTAAATTTTGTTCAAACGAATATTTATGGCCCTCCTTTTTTGTCGAGGTCTCTTCAATAATTAAACAGTTTGACAGGTTTTAAGAAAAGACCTTTCGCTTAAAGGTGACGTCCAACCAGAGGAGGTGCTGCACTAGTATCTCAATCTATAATCTGGGATCGGGTATTCGGGGCTATCTGGGTTAAGTTACTTAACCCAGATAACCCCGAAGACTCTTTATAAGATTACTATGGAAGGTCGTTGCTATAAATCGCAGAAAATGTTTCTGAACGTAAAGTGTTTCAAACTGTCAGTTAATTGTCGCGACTGGGCTTTAACCAAAAACCTCTCTCACCTCAGAACAGGTATAAGCTTATCCAGTTTGACCAGCAAATATAAAATATATATACATATATATATATATATATATGTATATATATAATGATGTCTTGAGATTGGTTATCTGTGAATGAGGCGCCCATTACTATAATCAATTATTTAGCACGACGTTGACGTATAAATTCACGTTTCGAACCGTTGGGTCTGGAAGAAAGTGCAAAAGACATGCACGGTTTCACAGTGCAGTGCTGCAGTGCATGTACCAACTTTATTGCGTCGAAAAAAGGCATTGAAGGAGGGAGAGCAGCGATTGAAATAGACGATGCCATTAATCTTGCTCCATCGTTTGACCAATGGAATTCCACCGGAAGCGTGTGCAGTTGCATAGCAACGTTTCATCATAGACCAACAGCAATGACGCGTCTTTCTAATTTCGATCGCAATCTTCCATTCATTATACATAGGAATTTGTGATCGTATTCTATGTTCTGCATGTATAGGCTACGTCTACAGCGATACTCTATATAGCTCTAGGGCCGAACGCAGGGATTAGCTTTAACGATCGCTGCGACAAGTCAGAAGGGTTGTTAATAGCCTACTAATGTTTAACTTCGTCCTCACTCGGCTTCCTCCCATCGTCCACTTCGTTCATCCAACATATTTGACCTCTTGGTTCCTCGGTCTAGAACTGTTATGGCTCAGTCTCGATCATTTGTCTCAATTGGTCCTTCTCTTTGGAATGCTCTTTCTCCTTCTGTTCGCTCTACACTTCTTTCTGGTAGTCTCTCTTCTGCTTTGTCTCTTCTCAAAACCTGTTTCTTCTCGCGGGGCCTTGCGCACTGGGAGCGCCTCTGAACGGTTCACCCTACTAGAGGCGCTTTATAAATGTTTAAATACAATACAATAATGGAAAATCTAATTATGTCTGATATCGTAATCGTTAACTCGGAACTGCTATAGCGCCCACATTAGCGAAGTTGCGGAATCCAGCTCCTACACAGTGGCTCAGTCAAAACAAAATCGATAGGCAGGGAGTCAAGACATGAACTTCGACTGACTATAAACGCTGTGTCACATGCAGTCACGTTGACAGAGGGTAAGGGTATAGACATAATAGTATAGGCCTATAGTTATACAATGTATATTATTTATACGTTTTGAATATACCGATTTAGATTAGCAAGTGACTAAAAACAAAATAATGGCTTTTTATATAAATATATATATATATATATAAGTATATCATACCGTCGAACGACACGTATACCCGCGCACTTTTATTATTTCAGTAATTTGGTTTGTTTTAATTCTCTTATAAGACCTAATGATAGTTTAGGGGCCCAGAAGCTATGGGTCTATGGCAGGGGTTCTCAAACTTTATTTTTATTGTACCCCCAAGTAAAAAAATCGAATGGTGGCGTACCCCCAGCAAAGTCAGATCATGCAGAAACAAAATGCCAATGCCTAGTGACCATTGCCGTGACAACTAAAAAGTCCATTTAATCATTGTATGGTGTGGCCTATTATAGTCATATAGCCTACATACAGAAAGCAAAATTGAAAATATGCAGTTTTAATCATGCAAATGATGCAATCATATCAACAAAAAGGGGAAATTGGTCTATAATCGCTGTAAGGAGGAGCTAACCTATCATCGTTATATTGATGCGTGCTTGTTTTGACTAGCACAGATTAAAAAAATTACCTGGTTTAATATTTTTCAATTTCAAACTCAAATTTATCTCATAGGCCTAATTATTTTTTAAAGCAAGAATATACACTATGCACTTCAGAAACTAGTTTCAAACCGATATAAAATTATATGACGTGCTGAAAGGAAGGAATCACAAATTTTAAAGCTCGACCAGAAATTAATCCTTAGAACAATTAGCTATCGTTCTTGAGCTCTATAGCCTGCACTCAGTGCATGCGCTGACAATTTCTGACTTTGGTTCTTTCAACCAATAATTTATTATACATTATTTTGTTTCAAATTTATAGTGCCAGGCCTAAACATAAGCATGTTGCATGCACTCTAATAATAATAATAGCTTAGGCTTAGTATGTGAGTTTAATCACATGCTGTGAAATAAATAAATGACGATGCTGTTACATAAAGCAACGTTAAAAATCATTGCTAATCAAGGTAAAATGGACACAAAGTCCATAAACTCGAAGAAAAATTTATATTTCTGGAAACTTTCGCGTACCCCTTACCGGCGCCTGGCGTACCCCTTGGGGTACGCGTACCACAGTTTGAGAACCCCTGGTCTATGGGTCTACTCTATGGGTTCAGAATTTCTGTCACCTGCCCTGCAGGTTACAAGTCCACTCTCACCTGTCGCATTGACTGAAGAATCTGCACATAATAATTATGTGCAGATTATAGTTCATAATTGTTATTAACTATAATCTTTTGCTCTGCAACACCTATACCATTAATTAATAATTCAGGTATAGATCTATACGGGTTTACCTGTTGAAAGATCCAACCACAAAACATAGCCTACAATGTAATAATTATTGTTGCTCTATACCCACGAAATCATTTTGCCTTTAATCATTTTGTCGCCTATGATTCTGACCCAAAGCACCCTTGGCGTTTACTATTCAAATGAGGGGGGTCAGTCAACTTAACAAAAGTTGAGGATTTAGGACTAATTAGGTTCCGAACCTCTCTTTGCTTTCATTAAAACGCCACATGCTGATCATACGTGTAACTGCATTTAATTAGCATTATCACATGTTTAGACTATGCAAACGGTTGACTAGTGAATGTGCTCTGCTGTGCGTGGGGGGGGGGGGTTAGGGTGGGTGGTGGGGGGTTAATTCATTGATCTGTGAGACACACAGTTCAATATACCGGTAAAAGAAAATAATACAAACTTTAGAATAATATTTTGTCAATCAATGCAACCGATAAGAAACAACGATCGATATAACGATGTATATAAATAAGAAACAACGATTGGTTGTCGGTCGTTGTATATCGAATCGGTTGCTTCTACATTGTATACATGGTCAATAAACATCAAGAACAAACAAACGTATGTACATGTATAGCCTGTACGTATATATCACTATATATAATTTATATAAATAAATAAATATGCATATTATATATGATCTCATGATGTATATAATTATGTAGTTATGCATGTACATGCACGTATGGGTGTATGTGGTACATACGTACATGTATATCTTTAAGACACGTAAGCCACATGTATAATAATACGGCGCGTTCAAAGTACCCCACGAGGGCGCTACCATCCAACTAAGGGCATTTTAACTCAATTTGAAAATGTTCACTCAGCAGAATTTTCAAATGCAAAAGTGGTTCATCGGAAGACTATTACAAGATCAAGGTAAAGAAATGAGGAGACGATGGTTTCCAGTGGATTAACGAAGGAGGTTGAGGCACCTGCATATCTCCACAGACAGCAGAGAGCAACGGTCGTCGATCCTGTTGACTGGAGCATGAAGCTTCCTGACGTAATATATCGACGCGGTTCTCAACCTACGAGACCCCCCCCCCCCCCTAATTAAAGAGAATGATCGTGAACCTTGTTTCCTATACTCGACGGGAGCCAGTGCAAATTGCATATATAGACTTATATGGCCTACCCGGTCTCTATAAGTGAACGAACTGAGGTTGGTGTGATCTGCAGGTCAGAAGTTCGGAATATGTCTCATAATAAATATTCAATCAGATTGCAATTGACGCGTCCTGTCCATTCCACTAGTCGCTCCACATCTTTCTCTCGCCTTAAATCATATACTTTTTCTCTATAGTGGTTGCACGACTCTTGCTGCAAGAAGCGCTTTATAAACGGTCATATACAATACAATACAATACAATTGCACCACCCATTACAGACGATTACCACATATACTGATTGCTATAATATAATAATTATCACCATCGCTTACTATTATAGACTCTACATACTATACTCATTACTCACTACAGAAAGAGTCTCAAGGGCGCTAATAGCAGCCTACAAAGCACGTCTATCCTACTGGGGTCTTCGGGAATCGAACTCGAGTCCGCTGATCTTCATGCCAGTGTGTTTGTTATCCAAATCCAATGCGCCACCCACACCCACCCTAAGTATATGAATACAGTATCATATAGATGGGGGATATATGTATGGACACGCACACATACATTGTGTATACATACATTGTGTAATGTGTATACATACATTGTGTATATGTACATTGTGTATTATGTGCGTCGTCTTTATGTGGATGATTAATGAGTCAGGTCTGTCGATTACCGATCCATATCCAAATAATACCGTTATTCTTCCACCTATAGCGAAGTCTTTGGTCGTTTTTGACAGTTGGGAAAGAGACGAAGGAGAAGGCTGTATAGTGGCATATCATCAATGGAAAGCAATGCGATTCTCAATTCTGAGGTCACGCCTCAGCTGGCAACGTTCTTGAATGGTGGCACTTGAGATCGATGTGCATGCCACCATCGGAACCTCTGAACGACCTTTCGAAATAGAATATTATGACCTCATCTTAGTATCCTACAGGGTGGGCCAATAGAAATGCAACAACTTTGACGCCTTATAACTTGCACAATTTGTATCTGAGCGTCTTGATCTATATATCAGATTGCACATCATTATCCATTTTATCATTCTGCAAAATATCTAAGAGATACTATTACGACTTTTTGAGATAATGCTATTAATGTTTGATGTCCCTTTTTTGACATGAAACTGCAAGGAAAGAAACCCAAAAGTCTTAAACTGAATATGTCAATGACTCAATTCTAAACAATCACTAGTTCTAACAATTAATAACAATTCATATCTTGATTCTTGAGTGAATTTATCACAAGTCAAACAAATATTCAATATGTCCACCACATGCTTTAATGACAGCATGGACACGAGACGACCACTGATCAATGGCTGAGGCCACCAGTGCTCGGGTTATTTCAGCCCAGCAGCAGCAAAGAATCACTCTTTCAAATGTTAAACGTCACGTATCGGTTCACGATAGACCAGTTGCTGAAGCAACCCCAGATCGAATAGTCTACCGGGTTTAAATCCGGACTGTTCGGTGGCCAGTTCTCCGGTTCAATAAACTCTGGTACGTTAGCGTTCATATAGGCAACCGTATGACGTGAACGATGCGCTGTGCGGGCAGAACGTTTGCGACCACAGTTAGACGTTCCCGTGGCATCAATTTGTTTAATTAATCAATCGATGTAGAGCATATTTATTCCATTTTCTAGAAGGGAATTCTATCAACATCTGATACGCATTGTATTCTTTTTCTACTCTTAAAATTCTGATTAAAATTCTATCCTCTTCCGAAGACTTCCGTGAGCGGCGCCATGAAGTTCATTATTTACATTCAAAATTGAGAGGTGTGCGCCGCACCGAAGTTTTTATTTAAACGGGCCGTATATCAGCGCAAGATTTGACACAGTAGTAGACTGGATAATTAACTTCAATTTAGTATATTGATCACGATGTTCGGATAAAAATTGTTCAGGTTATAAGACGTCAAAGTTGTTGCATTTCTATTGGCCCACCCTGTATATATCAGAAACTGCAGCTGCTTTCTTCAATCCATTTCGAATTTATCCGAAGAAATTACAGCATCCATAAAATGAGGAAAGAAAGAAAAGGATTTGGGAGAACATTGAGTAAGACGATGAAAATGTGGAGAACGAAAGAAGCGTTTTATGTGATTGGTATTAACTGGGGAACTGGTGTATACCAGTTCCCCAGTTAATAGTCTGAGAACGGTCTGTACAATGTTTGTGTGTGTGTGTGTGTGTGTTGGTGTGTTGGTGTGTTGGTGTGGGTGTGTGTGTGTGTGTGTGCGTGTGCCAGTCATTCACCCTTTACTGACCGAGGTCATATTGGATATTCCATGTCATTCACTACGCTTCGGTCAGTACACAATGCATGGGTTAACTGAACACTAATATACCATCTGAATATCTTCTCATCAGTCAAGTTTGAAATGGAGAGACGCTATAAAAATGCTCTGAGCAAACAACGACACATTCAATGCTTCTATCAATGTATTTGTTTCTAAGCATTTATATAGCGCGCATTTAGAGAGCCATTCATGACTTGTACACATCGTCTGCCATGGACACGGTGGTGTAGTGGTTCTTGCAGCCGGAGGGTTGCAGGTTCGAATAAACATCAAGCCGCCTCGTAGGGACCTTGAGCAAGTCCTTCACTCGCACTTGCTAAGCGCTTCAGCGTGAAACTCCGATGCAGTGTCCGCGCTGCAGTCGGGAGCGCCTCTGAGTAGAAAGATTGAAGGGGCGCTATAACAAGCGCACATACACACATACAAACAGACACGTACCTTGAAGAGTCGCAGCATATTAGCGACCATGATGGAGACGGGACTGGCAGCCGCTCCAATGACTCCGGCCACCGGTCGTCGCTTGGATATCTGCGGAGGTCGTCCATCGCTGCACTGGTACTCATGTCCATCAAGGGTCGACATGTATGGCTTGATGAACTCCAACGACTGTTCAAGGGCATACGTATCCCGAAGGCACGTGTCGAGTATGTGTGCACCGACCGTAACGTCTGGCAGCAGAGTTTCGTCACGGTTGATTAGATCGATGGCGTAGAGCATTGCTTCGACACGCTGGATGCCCTTCTCCGCCTTGATGGCACCGCAGATCTCTCCTCCTGTTCCCATCTCGTGCATCGGAAAGAGACCGCCGAAGATGATGTCGCCGTGGATGATGATCGCCTTGTCCTGCTGGTCAGGACTCACCTTGTCCTTCAGTCCAACGCTTGCAACCAATCCGATGAATGTACCAAAGATGATTACGACGACGACGATGATGATGCAGTTGAATGACCAAGTCAGCAGCCGACCTCTCAACGATGACGACGACGACATTTTATCACCTCAGTATTTGACTCTAAAGTAGATTCCCTCTGATTCGCCTTAAGTATTTGATTCTAGGGTTTGACTCTAAAGTAGGTTCCCTCTTACTTGTCTGAAGCGTATGACTCTAAAGTAATCGTAATCGTAATGTAATCTCCAAACTTCAAAAGCGCTACTCTAAAGCCAAACGCGAGGCACCAGTCTATTCACGAGCGCTGCATCGAGTCAAAATGGTTGTCTGTAAAAGTATTCCAAAGTTTGTCCGGGTCCGTAGGTGCCTCTGACTTGTCTAAAGTTGTTCAAAGTAATTAGAGTCTATTCAATTCACAGTTAAATTACTTAATAGTAATGAAGGATATTAAGTCGACTAACTTCCGTGACGTTGGTATCAGCCAATCAGATGCGTAACAAATCCCAACCAATCAGATTTGGTCAAATGAGTTCCTTGAAGACAAAGTCAAAGCAGCTTCAAACCATGTGGAAAGCTTTCACAAGGTCTCCATAAACACATGTCATACTGAAGCATTTAAAAGAGACGTAGCCTATGGCCTGTACAACTGCTGATCTCTTTCAAATTGACGACTCTGACAATTTTAAACTTTCACAGTAAGCAGTCATGAATCTCAATATTATTTTAAAATGTGTTTTAAAAATCGTCGAAATATCGACAATTTCTATTTCATAGATCAATTAGACCTACTTTGCAAAATTGATGCGGAAAACATTCTCGCTGGCATCGTGTTGATAGATAAAGCGAAGGTTCTGGAATGAAATCAGCCTACCTTCTTTTTCAAGAAATTATTGACGCTCCTGCGAAACAATTTTCACGTCTGGATCAAACATGCACGGCAGGCCTACCCGTCTGAGGCTCAAGGTCTTTGGGAGAACAACTGTCTTATCATCGGTTTCTTATATTCGACACCGTGAATATTTTGTTTCTTTATGATTAAGACGACTGCGTTGTCTTATGCAGCTCTTCTGTCTTTTATACGAAGCAATCCACAATGTATAGACCTACTGTCGTTTTTCCGATCATTTTTCAGTCATTCATCAAGACTTCGTTCGTTATTTCATCTTCTTGAATTTCCGATTGTTTAAACTAAATTGAACTAAATATTTCAGTCAGAATATTGTAGACTATACTTGCGTTGGATCTTCGCCAAAGAACAGAACTTGCAACGAAAGAACCGTTCTTGTTCTGACAGCGAAAAGAGAGAACGTCGCTCTTCAAAGTTCTCTTCCGTTTAAACCAAGAGACCGAGAGAAACAAACGATGCGTTGTTTGGCTTGAAGGCCTGTATACCCAAGGTCGTATCACAATATCTGTAGATTATATGATATTCGCTGTCATTACAAAGACTAACTCCACTGTTCGACTCCACAACTAGTCTCAATATATAATTCCGTCGACGTAATTTAATCGCGATACACAGACAATTTGCACAGCAATTAAATTTTAAACACACGCCCGTCTTTTAGAACGATACGATTTCGCATCTAATGTTCTACACTCTAGGCTATACTAGAACCACTTTTTCCATGGTGTGTATCAAATCACAGGAGGCGATGGTTACTGTGACATTGCGCAACAACACTGTTCCATTTACGAGAGAAAATCCGGACATATTTATTTACCCCGTCATAATATGACGAATTAGAAGCAACAGTAGCAGTAGTAGTAGCGATAGCCGAGTAATTCGTATTGTATACGGTTCCATGCAATGGCGCATATAGGTTCTTGATGCATCATACACTATCTATATTATATGTCTATCGAATGCTTGGCTTCCCTGCTACCTGGAAACGACGACGGTGACGACGACGACGACGACGATGTCTCGATCGACCGCGTCCCTCTCTCTTCCTCTCTCTTTCCCGCTGGACGACGTCCGTGTGTCGGCGGCGGCAGTGGCGGCGGCATAGACGCTACACAAAGGACGATGGGGAATGGGGGGGGGGGTGGGGTGGGATGGGGAGTGGAGGAGATCTGACTGCGGTTCGTTCTAGGCGCTTTCCGTCCCATTTACTGTGTCTACACCTTGGCACCAACATGCATACACTGCAGCAGGATGAGGAGCGGCGGCACTGTGCAGAAGTAGACAGTTGTTGTGCTGCGAAGGAAGGACATTGCATGGCATGGACGAATGGAGAAGGAGGAGGAGGAGGGAGGAGGAGGAGGTGGAGGCGGAGGAGGAGAAGGAGCAGGAGCAGGAGCAGGAGCAGGAAGAAGAGGAGGAGGAAGAAGAGGAGGAGGAGAAAGAGGAGGAGGAGAAGGAGGAGAAGGACTCTGAGGGAGGCAGCAGTTGTAGACCTGATTAGCTTTGTAGACAAATTGTCGTCCACGCGGACTAACCATGCAGTGAAATAATCAGATAATAATAATCAGATAGTATACACGGTGGAAGGTGGACTGTATGTTGCAGGTGGGAAGAGGAAGGTACATGCATACGTGAACGTTGAAGGACGAGTAGTGTAGGAGATCAATCGAGAGATAATAAGTCGATTATATCTGTCGATCTGCTTATATGTTCAATGAACATAAAAGCACATAATTATAGATCTACATTGTTATACAAGTATGCAGGCAGGCAGGCAGGCAGGCAGGCAGACAGGCAGGCAGGCAGGCAGACAGGCAGGCTGGCAGGCAGGCAGGCAGACAGGCGGAAATACAGAAATACAACAGATGGAATGGATAAATGGACAAATGCATATAGACTTGTACATCTGAAGCAATAGATGGATAGATGCATACTACACATACACACATAAACACATGCTACCATTTTCATGTGCTATAGTAATCAGCGATAGTATTATTTTAAGGAGCTGAGCATTTTGCGTGATTAATTTTTAAGGCAATTACAAAACATGTTGTCGCAACTCAAATTTGTAACATGACTACAATGTTCTAGTGCCACCCAATCATTAATTAGTAGTATTAGGCCTATCGTTCAGCGAAAGATGTGTGCTATTTCGTCGCTTAATGGCATATAGGGACACTAAATTATCGCTTGAATTTATTTTATGTGGTGGTCTTATAACTATTTATAAGCTTTACCAAACACAAGCATAGGCCATTGTTCCTTTTAGTTGAATTAGTTTTAGACGCAACTGAGTAGGCATATTGGAATAATAATTATGCAAATTGACGAAATCAGCGTTTTCATGGTTTTGTGTCTATTACTTGTGGCATATTTCAACATATGGATTCTGCAGAGTATTAACCCTAATCCGAACAAGGGGGGGGGTCTGGCCAGACCCCCCTTCATATATTTGTTGCATAACTTTTTTTAAAGTGATAGTTTCTCAAAATGCTTTTATGACTTTGTTCCTATATGGATGAGCTACAATTAGCACATCTAAGCGACCAAATCGGTTGAGTGATAAGGAGATACTGAAGATAATACTGACGGATACTGTATAATGTTGACAGTTTCGACAATAAGAGCAATAACAGATAATGTGAACGTGGAAAGATACCAATGCCTGAATAACAACCTTCAGGTGTTTCTTATGATAAAACAGTGTTGAAATTGAAGATGATGATGAACATGATGATGAGACTGGATTTAATAGTGAAGATGATGATGACGAAACTGTTGATACGGATGAAGCCGAGAGGCCTGAATACAAGTAAAGATCCGGATATGTTTGGCAGACAAATGCATTGCCAAAAAGATGTGCTCTGTTGCACAATGTAGTAAGCACTAAATGTGGAATAAAAGAATACGGACAAATTATATGAGGATATTCAAGATAGTTTTGACAGTTTCCTAACCAATGAGATGAGAGACATCATCATTCGACATACAAACCCGGACTATGATACATGCTTACAATTAATTTTAGGTGAAGGCATAATTATTCCATTAATTTTTGATAGATATTTTATATAAAACAGTCACAATGACTTTGAATTTAACAGCATTTAATACTAATATTACTAGAATTATGATTTCTTTATTTGATTTTCCAAACTTTATAGATAGACAGTTATTGAGTCCATGAAACAGGTCTGACAAACCGTCGCAATTAATGTTACTAGACATTTAGAGGGGTCTAGTCTAAAATTCATCATAAAAGTGATTTATATTGCAAAGAGAGACTAATACATTGTTGTTTTTAGTCATTCTGACATCATACTACAAAATTGGCATATAAAAAACACTATTACCCATGAAAAACCTACATTAAAACGGGGGGTCTGGCCAGACCCCCCCTTGTTCAAATTAAGTTGGATTTTCGCTTGTTCGGATGAGGGTTAATTTAGATTTGATCAACCAAATGTCTGCAGCTGATTATATAACAAGCAGTTATAACAGTTAAATGTTAACAATGTAGTCAGAATCACCAAATTAACTGATAATTATCGAATGCTCTCACGTTAATAATTTAATCTGTTTTAGCCAACATTATGAACCATGCATTAGAAAAGCATATCAGACAGAAACAGAACAAATAAAGCCAATAAATTGCACACTGTAATAATTATTATGAACAATATGATGGCCGAAATGGTTATTATTGCCGTTTCGGTCTATAGGCCTATATGCTTCAGCAGGCTCACATCAGAAAAACAAAGTGATTCAAAAAATTATATATATATATATATATATATATGTATATATAAATTATATATGCGTCCCGTATTGAGGTGACACTGAAAATGTAGAAACTTAATTGAAAAATTTATTCGGAATGGAAATCTTTGTGACACAACCTTTCCTGTAACATTTCACGTGGATCTTTAAAAGGTAAAGATTTTAGATGAGACCATTACGTGCGTTATATATATACATATATAGATATAATATATATATATTATGTATAATTTGTATATGGCATATGGCATATTCCATTGCTCGCTTTAGACCTATATAGTCCTACCATATAAATTATACAGTTGACTACTACAGTTCACACTAACAGATAGATTCTTCGGTGCACTGCAGCTGCATGCAATTTTACAGATTACACATGCACACTTGCATACATTCACACGTACATGAAAACATACGCTAGCACATGAATGAAAAAGCATGCATGCACTCATACATACACAAAATGATGATGGTGGTGTGGTGTGGTGGTGGTGGTGGTGGTTGTAGTGGCGCTGGTGGTGCAGATCTATTGTACCACCATTGTAATCCCATTCAGCTTATGCGCACTTAACCAGACGAATAGACAAACAGACGGATGGACAGACAAACAGACGGATGGACAGACAAACAGACGGATGGACAGACAGACAGACGAATAGACAGACAGACGGACGGACAGACGGACGGACGAAGCATTGTGAAATCTTGAGGTTGGACACGGAGGTATGAAAGCAATCCAGTCTGGAATAAAGTCCCCGTCAATCAACCATTTTAACAACCGTTGTCTCCTCTTCCTCCTTATTCTTCTCCTCCTCCCTCTCCCACCTTCTCCATGTCTTCCTCCTCCTCCACTTCGTCATCATCATCGTCGTCGTCGTCGTCGTCATCATCATCGTCATCATCGTCGTTGTTGTTGGCTTTGGCATGCTGATGCTGCTGCTGCTGCTGCTGCTGCTGTTGTTGCTGCTGCTGCTGCTGTATCACAATGGTTCATTTCGTCCGACGTAGAAACATTGAATGGATTCAACATCGATTTAACTGCTGTTCATGAGACGGAGAAGGAGACGGAGGAGCACCAGCAGCACCAGCATCAGCAGCAGCATCAGCATTAGCAGCATCAGCAGCAGCATCAGCATCAGCAGCACCAGCATCAGCAGCAGCACCAGCAGCAGCAGCAGCAGCCGGTTACGCATCGCTTCACACAGGCAGCGACGCCACCAACCGCTGCATATTATTATAGCCCTCATGAGAACACTCCCACACACACACACATGCATGCATGCATAAATGCATGTATGTATACACTATATACACAGACATATCGTCGCCTCAAAGTCATCTTCGCGTATGTCCATTTTTTTCAAAATCGAGTTTAGACTTGTTTTTTAGCAAAAATGTGTTTATCTTTCTTCACTGTTAACCGTTAGGAGATACGACAAGTCGTTTTAAAGATATTCAACGAAAACGGTGTGCCGACATTTAAACACACGACACATAAACACGCGACACTTAAACACAGACACTTAAACACAAGACAGATAAACACACGGACAGATAAACACACGACACATAAACACACGGACAGTTAATCACGCGACATTTAAACACGCCGCACTCAAACATAAGCACGATAGATGAAGACAGTGACATAATTATTAAAAAGTGATAACAGTTATAATATTATGATAGGCCTAAATATATTTCTCCATTCTTATTATCCCTGACTTTAATATACTCAAAATTTCTGTATATCACTGTCGTGGTTATATTAAATGATTATCAAATTAAACACTTGCTATGCATGTATAATTATTAATTATAGGTAGAAGTTAAGCTAGGAAATTTAATTGGCGAGTTTAGGTAATATGTGTGGCAACATATAAAATATTAATACACAAAACCAATGACTGCAGCTAAGCGTAATAACGAGTGGTCAAGGTTACCATGACAACAAAGGATGCTAAGCCTATTCGTGATTGGTGCAAACTGAAAGCGAATGACGTGACGAGTTAAAAATGACGTCAGCGAAGTGGACGTTGAGTTTTTGACTCTCTACAGGTATATCTGGAAATAGTGGTTGTTTCGCTGCGGTGATCAATCCAAAGTTGTGATTTTCAGAGTAGAGACGAAGGTAATTGAACTGTTCGGACGATCAACCGATAGTTCAAAGTATTGTGCATTAAGTGCAACGCAATTTAAATGAGAAATTTGCGTTAGTGCATAGTAATCATCGTGTGAAGTGTGAGACACTTGAGAAGAAGACGAACTCTTAGGCAACAGTCTGAAGAGTCGTGTAATTTTGAATCGGCTAGCGAACAGCTGATTCGGCGTGTGAAGTACGAGGGACGTTTGGTCAACTGGAGAAGAGCTGTGAGGTGAATGCGACGATTCATCTTGTGTGCAACTGATTCACGGCAAGATACGAGTAAGGCGATTGGTGTGGTTGCTTCCATGACTGCATTTCAACCCGTCTGATCAACATTCTTGACTGCGACGATTGGACGACGGAGAGAGCCGAAGACATTCGAGTTTCATACAACTCGACAGATAAGCGCAAATATAATATTTCCTAAGCAACTCGCCACACTAGGTAAATAGGATTGTTATTTGTTTGTGCATATGAATGATATTGAATAACTTTATATTATATATATTTCATAAGAACTGGGAGTTCGTTGAATTTGGAAGAATTTCTTGAGTAAGTTAAACCCAACCGATTAACCACTAGGATAATAAAGTGCCCTTTTACACG
Organism: Lumbricus rubellus; assembly: GCA_945859605.1. Taxonomy (NCBI): domain Eukaryota; kingdom Metazoa; phylum Annelida; class Clitellata; order Crassiclitellata; family Lumbricidae; genus Lumbricus; species Lumbricus rubellus. Next base: position 20,124,098 of record OX243814.1, read on the forward strand.
GGATACGACAACTATGGGGGCTCGTCCGGGATATTAAAACTGGATTTTAACTAACACTCGAAATATCAACGAACAATAATCTCAAGTATTGAAAATGTATAGTTTAAAAGTTATCGCTTTTGCGATTGCGAAAGAACGACTTTATTGATAAGTGTTTACTCGATGCGATTTGTTTAACCTCGCTTAACCATAGAGTACGCATTTCAAGAGGGAACATTTTATTAATGTTGTTTAAGATTATCTTTTGAAGAATTTAATTCTTGTATAGCGAAAGCTATTGGGAAATACTTGTTAACTGAGTAAACAAGTAAGTAGACCATGTCGTCATTTGGAGAACATGAACAGTGGGTTAAACTCGCTAAAGAGATGGGAATGGAAGGTGATGAGTTGAAGACGTTTGTGCGTGATAGACAGCAGGAAGCAAGAGACGACAGACAGCGTGAACGAGAAGATCGAAAGCTTAAAGATGAGGCAGCGGCTGAAAAAGATAGACTTGTCAGAGCACGAGAAGAGGCACAAGAAGTCAGAGCACGAGAAGAGGCACAAGAAGCCAGAGCACGAGAAGAGGCACAAGAAGCCAGAGCACGAGAAGAGGCACAAGCAGCCAGAGCACAAGAATTAGAGTTAGCAAAAATAGCTGATGCTAGGCTTGAACGAGAACGGGAAAGTCGTGCGAATGAGGCCAGACTTGAAAGAGAGGCGAATGATGCCAGGATTCAACGAGAACGAGAGGCGAATGATGCCAGGATTCAACGAGAACGAGAGGCGAATGAGGCCAGACTTGAAAGAGAGGCGAATGAGGCGCGATTAGTTCGTGAAGCGGCCGAATGTCAAGCTAGGAGAGATATGGACCTTGAGGTCAAAAAGCTTGAATGTGAATTGAGGATGAGAGAAATTGATTCTCGGAATAATCAGAATCGTGGTGAGGCCACATTCACGATGGTTGGCGATGGTTCATACCAAGGAAACAATAACCATAACAGAGGAATGAAGGATATCAAGTTCCCTGTATTCAATGAGAATAAATATTGCTTGGATGCATATTTATTAAGGTTTGAAAGGACATGCACGGCATACGAGATAGCAACAGAAAATTGGTCTCTGATGCTAGCCAAGCATCTTGAAGGAAAAGCGTTAGAGGTGTATCAAAGAATGTCATCTGAGGAGACACAAGATTACGAGTGTTTGAAAAGACATCTGTTAAAAAGGTTTCAATTAACAGAGGGTGGATATCGTAACAAGTTTAAGATGAGTAAAATGGAGTCAGGTGAAACACCTACAGATTTTGTGCATAGGTTGAGGAGATATATGCAGCAGTGGCTACTTCAAGCTGGATTCGAGAAAACCTACGAAGGAATGGAGAACTTATTATTAAGAGATCAGTTCTACCTTACGTGTAGCAATGAACTTAAGATGTTCCTCAAAGAAAGAGGAAAAATGAGTCTAGAGGACACCTTGAACTGTGCCGAGTCTTATATCGAGGCGCACGGATATAAATACACAGAAAGTAATCTAAGGCCTCCAGTGAAATTCAGTAACGAAAGGCCGAATGTGAAACCGTTCGACGATAAATCAAGAGAGAGGTTTAATGGAAACATAAATAGAGGACGAGGAGACATGAAACAGAACAGGGAGACGAATCATAATGGAAGTATGAATAGAGGACTTAGTAGAGAAAGAGAACAGGCGGCTGAGCATAAGATAACTTGCTTCTCATGTGGCCGAATCGGACACAAATCTTATGATTGTTCACACAAACAAAAAGGAGTTGTTAAACATACTGCGGCGGCTATACAAGTATATGAGAATAGGGCGTACAAGATAGCGCAAGCAAATGAAGAGTTGAAACTAAATGAAGTTGAAAAAGAGGAAGAACGTAAGAAGGAATTACCGATACAGTTGGCAGCAAGTACAATGGTTACTGATCGGAGAGATGATGGCGATGACCTTGAGAATAAAAATGAAGGTCAGCTAAAGGTGAACGGTGTGAATGCCAGTTGTCTATATGACTCTGGGTCAAGCACATGTATTGTCAAGAGATCACTGGTAAATGATGTTGATTTCACAGGATGAGAAGCCCAATGCATATTAATCGATGGGACATTGAGAAATTTTCCGACAGCAAAGGTTAATATTGAAAGTGAGTATTTTACAGGAAACGTTGAAGCAATGGTAATGGAAGAACCGGTGAAACCAGTAATTATCGGTAGGACGAAGGGACTAAAATATCTGGTAGTGAAAGAAACTACAGATAACATGATAAACTGTGATCGGAGTGATACAGATGATAACGAGAATAGAGAGGATAGATTGAAAAAGATTCAGAAATCTTTAAGTGTTGAGTCACAAGGACAAAGTGATAAAAAGAAATTTCATTTTGCGAGTGAAGTCACAAGTGAATTAAATGATGATGTAACGGATGACGTCATAGAGAATGATGATGTGTGCCAAACGACAGCAGCAGTTGAAACCAGAGCGGAATCAAAGAAAGTAACAAAATACAAACAGTTGAAAGTTACTGAGATGCCGGATTTAAATGTATCAACAAAAGAAATTAAAGAGTTACAAAGCAAAGATGAGACTTTGAAGAAGTTTTGGGATAAAGCAATTGATTGGAGTGGTGATGACAGTGTAACAGAGAAAGTTCTTTATGTGAAGAAGAACGGATTTTTGTATAGGAGATTCATGGAGACAACGGAAGATGATGCGAAGTGGCAGTTAATGGTCCCGAAGGAACTTAGAGGTAAAGTATTAGCCGTAGCCCATAACTCGCTATTGTCAGCACATTTGGGTATGAAGAAGACCCATGATAAAATTGTGAATGAATTTTATTGGCCATCGATAGGACAAGAAATTAAAAGATATGTCCTGAGTTGTGATGTATGCCAAAAGTCGGTGGATAAAAAGGTGAGCCACAGAGCACCGATGGGACATCTTCCGGTACTGGATGTACCATTCAAACATGTCTGTGTAGACATTATCGGAGTGATAGAACCTATGTCATCAAGAGGTTATCGCTATATATTAACGATAGTGGATTTGAGTACCAGATACCCAGAAGCGATTCCACTGAAAGGAATAACTACAGAGGAGGTGGCGGAAGCCTTGTTCAATTTTTATTGTCGCATGGGTGTTCCTCAGAAAATCCATACTGACAGAGGGAGCCAATTCACTTCAGAACTGATGGCTGATGTTAACAAGATGTTGTTGATCAAGCACACTTTCACTAGTCCTTACCATGCTATGGGAAATGGATGTGTGGAGAGACTTAACGGAACAATAAAAGCAACGTTGAGGAAGCTAATAGGAGAACAGGTCAAGGAATGGGACAGGTTCTTAGCACCATTATTGTTCGCGTTACGAGACACTGTACACGAAAGTCATGGGTTCACACCCTTTGAATTAATTTTTGGAAGGTCATGCAGAGGACCAATACAGATATTGAAGGAACTCTGGACAAATGAGAAAGTGGAGGATGAAGTAAAAGATGTTTATACATACATGACCGATTTGAGAGAAAGAATAGAAGAAACATGTGATATGGCACAGAAGGCCATACATAAAGCAAATGAAAAGAATAAGAAGTATTATGATAAGAAAGCACGATACAGAGAGTTGAAGATAGGAGATAAAGTTTTATTACTGTTACCCAGTTGTAACAATAAGATGCTTGTAAAATGGCAAGGACCATTTGTAGTCAGAGAGAAAATAGGAGATTATGATTACAAAGTGGAAATTGATGGTGGAAAACTCAAAACATATCACATCAATATACTAAAGAAGTACTACGAGAGAAAGGGAGAAAGTAATGATGTAGAAACGTCAGCATACATATCGGCGATAGTACATGATGGTAAAGATGGTGAAGATGAAGAAGAAGAGATATTAAGCTTATATGTAAGTAAACAAACGGAGACTTACAAAGATGTGGATATCAATCCTAAATTGACGGAAAAACAGAAAAGAGAATTAGGGGAACTACTGAAAGAACATGAGGACATATTCAGTGATAAGCCAGGAAGGACAGATATGGTAAAGCATGAGATTCATCTGACGAGTGATGAGCCAATTCGGTTACGAGCTTATCCAACGCCATATCACCTCCAAGCGGAGATAAACAAAGAATTAGAGACGATGCTAGATAATGGAATTATAGAAAGATCGGAAGCAGCGTATGCAGCGCCGCTTGTAGTTGTTAAGAAGTCAGATGGAAGTAACAGACTTTGCTGTAATTATAAACAACTCAACAAAGTGACAGTATTCGATCCAGAACCAATGATGTCGAATGAGGATATTTTCAATAAACTCAGTGGAAGTAAAATCTATAGCAAGTTCGATTTCTGTAAAGGGTATTGGCAGATACCAATGAGCGAAGAATCAAAAGACTTAATCACATTCATCTGTGCAAGCGGATTATATAAGTTCAATGTGTTACCATTTGGACTAGTCAATAGCGCGTCCAGTTATAATCGCTTGATACGGAAAATATTACATGGAACTGAAAATCTAGAAAGTTATGTCGACGATATTCTTGCTCATACAAAAGGATGGGACGAACACATGAAGACGTTAAGAGAGTTTTTCACAAGAGTGAGAAAAGCTCATTTGACATTGAAACCGAAGAAATGTTCACTAGGATATGGCAAGATAGATTTCCTAGGCCATACATTGAACAACGACGATATAAGCCCTAAGGGAGAATCTATTGACAAGATTGTGGAAATGCCACAGCCTAAGACGAAGAAGCAAGTGAGAAGCTTTTTAGGAGCGATAAATTACTATCGAAAGTTTATTCCACATTGTGCAGAATTGATGGCACCGTTGAGCGACTTGACTAAAAAGTTAGCTCCTAACAATGTTGAATGGAACCAAGAGTTAGGTGAAAGTTTTGAGCAGTTGAAAGAAGCACTAGCTAAGACACCAATCCTTAGGTTACCAGACTTGGAGAAAGAATTTATAATACAGACAGATGCATCAGGAAAAGGGATAGGTTGTGTTCTTATTCAACAATATGAAGGAATAAACCATCCGATAGCATATGCGAGTAGAAAACTGTTGGAAAGAGAGATGCGATATTCAGTTGAGGAAAGAGAATGTTTAGCCATAATGTGGGGAATCAGTAGATTTGATCGATATTTGTGTGGAAGAGAGTTTGTGATCGAGACTGACCATTGTGGACTACAGTACATGAAGGAAGGGAGGATGAAGAATGCAAGAGTCATGAGGTGGAGCCTTGCTCTTCAGAATTATTGTTTTACAGTACGTTACATTAAGGGATGTAATAACGTAATGTCCGATTATTTAAGTAGAGGATTGACCTAAGATTTAAGTAAATCAATGGTGATACTAAAGGTAGATAAGAAGTAGTTGTGTTAGGTTGTGAGGTTGTGTAAAGTAGTATAAGCATAGGCATAAGCAGTTATTGTAATTTGATAATTAGATAAGTTGATAAAGCCTGTGTACAGACTTTTGAAGAAAGGGTATTTGTCGTGGTTATATTAAATGATTATCAAATTAAACACTTGCTATGCATGTATAATTATTAATTAGGCTATAGGTAGAAGTTAAGCTAGGCAATTTAATTGGCGAGTTTAGGTAATATGTGTGGCAACATATAAAATATTAATACACAAAACCAATGACTGCAGCTAAGCGTAATAACGAGTGGTCAAGGTTACCATGACAACAAAGGATGCTAAGCCTATTCGTGATTGGTGCAAACTGAAAGCGAATGACGTGACGAGTTAAAAATGACGTCAGCGAAGTGGACGTTGAGTTTTTGACTCTCTACAGGTATATCTGGAAATAGTGGTTGTTTCGCTGCGGTGATCAATCCAAAGTTGTGATTTTCAGAGTAGAGACGAAGGTAATTGAACTGTTCGGACGATCAACCGATAGTTCAAAGTATTGTGCATTAAGTGCAACGCAATTTAAATGAGAAATTTGCGTTAGTGCATAGTAATCATCGTGTGAAGTGTGAGACACTTGAGAAGAAGACGAACTCTTAGGCAACAGTCTGAAGAGTCGTGTAATTTTGAATCGGCTAGCGAACAGCTGATTCGGCGTGTGAAGTACGAGGGACGTTTGGTCAACTGGAGAAGAGCTGTGAGGTGAATGCGACGATTCATCTTGTGTGCAACTGATTCACGGCAAGATACGAGTAAGGCGATTGGTGTGGTTGCTTCCATGACTGCATTTCAACCGTCTGATCAACATTCTTGACTGCGACGATTGGACGACGGAGAGAGCCGAAGACATTCGAGTTTCATACAACTCGACAGATAAGCGCAAATATAATATTTCCTAAGCAACTCGCCACACTAGGTAAATAGGATTGTTATTTGTTTGTGCATATGAATGATATTGAATAACTTTATATTATATATATTTCATAAGAACTGGGAGTTCGTTGAATTTGGAAGAATTTCTTGAGTAAGTTAAACCCAACCGATTAACCACTAGGATAATAAAGTGCCCTTTTACACGGGATACGACAATCACTGTTGAACGTCCTTTTGTTGAGACGCCAAATGTAACAGAATCGGAGCATGTAGCCATATCGTAAGAGTCATGCAACGGCGGTGTAACAATCGAAGTATCACATAATGTTAGATGAAAGATTTTCGTAGACTAAATTCGTACAAAAACAAGGGAAGGTAGGCTGCAAAGTTCAAATTCAATTGGATGACCAGTCAGTGCTATGCAGACACAATTTGATGACCAGTCAGTGCTATGCAGACACACAGGCACTGCACACTGTGGTGCACAGACTTTGTGCACTGTGAATGACAGTGTCTGTCGTTGTGTCTATGTCTTGTGTGTTTGAATGTCGCGTGATTAACTGTCCGTGTGTTTATGTGTCATGTGTTTATCTGTCCGTGTGTTTATCTGTCTTGTGTTTAAGTGTCTGTGTTTAAGTGTCGCGTGTTTATGTGTCGTGTGTTTAAATGTCTGGCGTTCAACGAAAACTACTTGTCGTATGTCCAATTTCAGTGTTGCTTTGTCGTATCTCCAATTTATTTTTGCCGTATCTCCAGTGCCGCATTCACGGTTTAAAAGTGCATTGTCGTATGTCCAGAAAAGCTCGTCGTTGATTGGACGATGGAGATACGACATTCCACTTCGTAGTATCATAGTGTCGTATGTCCAGGAAATAAAAACGTTCTTTTATTTAAAAAAGGGTATTAAACTTGCGAAAATTAAAACGAACAAAGTCGCAATTGATTGTATATTGCTTTCTTTTATTATTTCATATTTTTTTTAATTTTCTCACGTCAGGATGACTTGCAATTGATTTACATCCATTTTATACAACATTTTCTAAAATTTCACAAAAATCATTATAAGTTTCAGTTTAATTTTAATGCAACATCCTTTAATTAATGTCGATGCTTTAATATGAAGTTATTGCCTGAAGTTTTATTGCACTGATTATCTTTTTTTGGCGTCCAAAGTTGCGAAACTTCTACCTCGTTTTTCTCGAAATTCACAAAAGTGGACATACGCGAAGATGACTCTGAGGCGACGATATACATGCATGTATTGTATTGGTTACAGGTTCAAACAAACCTCAGACCGCCGCGTAGGGACATTGAGCAAGTCCTTCACTTGCAATTTATTGCTCGTGCGCTTCGGCGTGAAACTCCGGTGCAGTGTCCGCGCTGTAGTCGGAAGCACCTCTGAGTAGGGTGCTTGAAGGGGCCGCTATCGCAAGATGAGTGATCTAATGAGCCTACAGGAATTGTAATGTCAAGGTCCAAACTTTGCAATTATTACAAAAGTTTGCAAATAAGTACACACGGTTTCTATTTAAGACGAGACATTTCCTGACCAAGCTTCTACTGTTTAATCTCTTCTGCACTCTTATTCTCCGTATAATCTTTCGTACGATTCTATCATCCGGGGATCCAATTACCCAACTCTTCACACATCTTAAACACTCGTCTATTCAACTGGAAGCAAGCTTACAACAATTAGACTTAATTTGTTTCACGCAAGCATTGGTACGCAAGTATTGATCTTTCGCTCACAACACATATTGAGTAGGCCTTCTTTTCTTGCAAAGCCTAAATAAATTTCTACTCGCTTTGTTTCTGTACCGCTACCTATAGGCCTAGGCCAACCCTCTATTGGACTAGCAGAATAAGTACATGTATGTCCCGTTCTGGGTTACCTATTCTGAGAAATAACCACCATTGAGCATAATATTATTGGCCTATTACTTCTCTATTCAATTTTGTCATCGTTGTGATTATGGCTGATGCTTCAAATCGGCCCAAAGCAATTTTGATTTGAGTTTTTAAAATTTAATCTAACCAGATAGGAACATTTGATTTATCAGTATAGACTATAGGGCCTACTGATTTCTATTATAAGTGCGACCTAAAGGTCATAGAACCATTCAACTGTATAGGTTGAAGTCAGTACAACAATAATTGAACAACCAAACAACCGTTGCTTTTCAATGTGAATGAGTTAATGGATGACTCGATGAGAAAACAGCTGAAAACAGACTGGAACCCTGGCAGATTTACGTTAACAACAACAGCAGGAATTCTACGCCAGATGGGGCGACGCAGCCGACAAAGGCAGACAGAGACGCATAGATAGAGATATACACAGAGACAGAGACACGGACAACGGATAGGATGAACGCAGTGACATGTATTATACGGTCAGAAGAAATGGCACAATTAAATTAAAGGGTTGTACAATAGAGAGAATTAAGAAATGCGATATATAATAAAGTGGAGATAAGAGGCAGAGGAGCTTCTCAGATGCAGACACTCGCTACTAACTCAACAGCTACATCCACAAAAACAGTCCGAATTGAATTCATGCAGAATTCCTGCTCTAATCCATCCGATCAATCAGTCGCCTTCCAAGTTGTCCCGTCATCAATGAAACCCTCCTCAGCAACTGCTCTGCCTCCTCTCTCCTCTTGTCTCCATGACAACGGAATTCAGATCCCCATCGGATATCGATCTATTGCCAACCCCTCTGATGAGACGCAGCGCTCGCGAATAAACTGGTCCCCTCCGCTATGGCTTTAGAGTATAGCTCTGTATAAATTTGAAGTGAACGATTACGATTACGAAGCAACTTAGAAATGCAGAGAAAGTAATAGACAGCTGGTTATTCACTATGTTGAGTATGGAATAACTGTGTATAGGCAGTGCTTAAATTGTGGCAGGCCGGTCATGGACGGCGTCCTAGCACTTATTTTCAAATCTCTACGCCGTCCTGCCACTTATTTGGCCAGCACACCTGAAAATGTAAGGGGCGTCCAGGCACTTCTTTTTTGACACTTTTAGCACTGTGTATAGGCTAATGTTCAGCATTCTGAGGGGGTAACAGAAATCTTAGACGGTGTGAGAGATGAGAGGAGGGGCTCATTAGACCCATTTTGCCTCTTACTCTGCTTTCTCTCTATCGCTGCAGCTCTGTTTCGTCCATTTCTTCTGCAGTCTTGAAAGACGTCATCCGTCAAACGAATTGATCCCACGATAAACCCATAAACGAGTCGACACCCTCTGCTCGAATCTGATAACGCAACCATCCATCTCCATACTGCTGCTAGTTCCTCCCTTGCTCCCTAGAGGGTTGAAGGCGAACGTCGGACCCTGGTGGGCTTATAACGGCATCCTGCAGCATAGGTCGCTATAGGACGACGGTCATTTTAGTTTCAGACGCCCGTCTCAGACTTTCCTGCAGGTCTGTTTATAGAACCGATCCAATAATCTGCACCGTTCTACTTCTATGGTAAGTGAGTTGAGCCCATATATACACTGTGTCCCAATAAATCGGGACCCCTTTTTATAATGGGAATAAAACAGGCAAATCTTAATCGATTTTCACAATTTCAAAACTGTTTTTATCCTGAGATAATTATCTTCCTCTGATTCAAATATGAAGTTTCTGGCATGAATATTGACGTCACAATTACGTCATTTGCATCAGAGAATTCAAATGTTAAGTACCGAACACAACGATTTTTGTTGACACTTGGTTTCGATGGTTTCGATATGTAAATGAACGACGTCATTATGACGTAATTTTTTAGTGATGGCCGTTCATAAATTACCAATTTGTAGATAATTATCTCAGGATAAAACAGTTTTGAAATTTTGAAAATCGATGAATATTTGTCAGTTTTATTAACATTATAAAAAGGGGTCCCGATTTATTGGGACACAGTGTATATATATATATACGCAGAAACGCACGCGCATAGACACACGGTCACAGAGGCAAAGGCAGGCAGAGGGGCAGTGAGAGGGCAAAAACACACAATGGTCACAGCTAAAGGTTCTATGAAGAGTATGAGAAACGCAAATCAGTAAATTGAGAACATGGATATTTTTCTACAGGTTCTTAAAAGTAGGCCCTAACATATGACTTTTTGGTGTCATTAGGCCCATTCATCAGTTCTGTATTGCAAAGAAATTTGTTAAAAACTGAATAGTACTAGTAACTAATTTATAAAAAAATAGGTAGGCCTAACAATTGTTGAAGAGACAAGTGCCCCCTCTTGCATCTTTTAACAGGCGCCCATTCTTTCATTTTGAGCAACAAAACACAGGTAACTCATGCAGCATAATTATCGTATCTTGTAGTCATAAGGATGGACGCTGTCAATTCATTTTCAACCATTGTTTCTAACCTATGCTCTGCCTGTCTACTTTTCACTCTAATTTAGTATGCCCGTCTGTTACTCTGTCTATATATGTTTGTCTTTCTCATCTGAGTTTCTTCTCTTCCGCTGCTGAGCATAGTAGGCCTAGTCCGCGAACATGGTTGTAATTAGATTAAAGACATCGCCGAAGTACCGACTGAAACGCTATTAGCCGCCGGGTTCTCCTCATCCTGCTACTGATGTGACCGCTGCTGCTGGCGGTGAGGCTTCTTCCTTTACGTCCTCCACTTCCTTTTCATCCTCCTCCTTCTTCTCCACTTCCTCCCTCTTCTCCGCTTCCTCCTCCACTTCCTCCGTCTTCTCCTTCTCCTCCTCCTGCTCTTTTTCTTCTCCTCCTCTTCCTCTTCTCCTTTCCCATCCTCCTCCTCTTCCTGCTCTCCTCTTTCGTCGATTTCCGTTGATCTGCGTGTACTCGGAGGTTGCTTCCGACAATGTTCTCAGCTCTGAATACACCGACTAATTGATGACAATGTATCTGGCTCTGTCTGTCTCTGTCTGTCTCTGCCCGTCTCCCTCTCTCTCTCTCTCTCTCTCTCTCTCTCTCTCTCTCTCTCTCTCTCTCTCTCTCTCTCTCTCTCTCTGTCTCTCTCTCTCTCTCTTGGAATGTCTGGCCGTTCATCTCATGACATCTCTTAGTTACTGTAGCCATATAATATGAAAGAAAATGTCCGTAGGACATAGAGAATAAAATAGACATTGACAACATTGTTACCGTCTAATTATCGAAAACGACAACGGCAATGAAGGTGGAATTATCTTCGCCATAATTACCGTCAAATCATTGATAACAACAACAACAACAACATTAGATACACCGTTAGAATTATTTTGTTCCAATTCATCTTTTATATTTCTGGATACGGATTTTTGCGTTTTAAGTACTCAGGTATTCATTTTCAATCTGCTACATGTATTTAGCTGACTGATCAATCGATCTTGTCACAATAATTAATTGACGGTTTATTGTTATAACTCGGCAGATGCACCGGTCGCTGTTCGCTTTTCGGTAAAACAATAAAACACAAAGGAATTGAAATACAATAAAGACATCAATCTATAATAGTTTCCAGGTAAATTGTGCATATTACATAGTAGATAATACAATCCAATAAATAATGTTTGAATGAATCAAGTTAAAATATTAATATTGTGGAAACAAGGAGCATTCTGAATGAAACAATCACGCAGTGTAGAAAATAGAATGTATTACTGTAGTATGGTTGATTTATGGTATAGAGGTTTGGTTTTTGCTGAAAGAGAGGGACAAAGGAAAGAAAGCAATAAGCACTAGTTTTATCAAAAGTACAATGAACATCATGCAATGAAGACAATAACTGAAGACAGAGTAATTATTGCTGACTGGGTCGATCACCATTCGATAATCGATGCATAGGCCTAGGCCTAACAAACTAAAGTACGGCATAAAATATAATGCATAAGAGCTCGAATGTGAACAGTTGTGTATAATCAGCAAGACACTCTAATTATTACAGTATCTATGACTGCAAGTGCGGGTATTAAATTTTGTTAATGCATAAGGGACGATTTTTGGTCGTATGTACTATGACTTTCAAAACGAAGATCATGTTTCGCATACGGACAGCGCCTCTGGGAGTTGTTCATAAGTCTATAGGATTAAGAGCTTAACCAAGCTTAACTAAAATGTACGTTAATAAGAAACGATAATTACTTCTAAAGTTTATTGCGCTCGGCTGCGATGGACTGCAGCTATGGGTTCCTACAATGTTTCATATTTTTGTCCATGAGTTAATGACGTCTTGCCAGAATGTCGAGATGTCCATGCTAAATCAGCCTCAGCCTCATCCTCCGCATCTTGCTCATGATGACCTGCGCATGCAGAGAGAGAAACTGCAACGATTAATCAAAGGATGCTGCATGAGATATTCATGAGCATAATGGATGTCCTCAGCATGCATACTGCGTACAGTGCAATAGGGGACTTCTATACAAATGAAGCCAACAAACTACTCTGCAATCCATCTATAGATATATTATTATTTTGTTCTTCGTCGGTGTGTAAGAGGTGAGCCAAAAAGTACTGCCCTACAGCTTGTTGCCAACATCTTGGCTTTAATTAAGTAAGAATTCACATTTCACTAAAAGATTTTAAAGAGAACAAAACTTTAAGTGGGTGCACATACTCACTAAATGGAATATAGATTTTGTTCTGTTTGCAATTGTTGCGCAATTTGGCAGTAGGCCTAATGTTGTACGTAGATATGAATTTAAGTCTGTAAAACTTGATTTCAAAATTCTTACTTCTGGGCAAGATTTTGGCAAGCCACCGAAGGCCAGGGGTAGGCCTACTTTTTTGGCCCACCTTGCATATACGTACTCGCAGGTCGACAAGTAGGCTATATATATGCCTATATCGTAATCGCATTTAACTATACATCTACACACGCGTGCGCACGTTCATATTTTTTACACATAATTATGATAATTATGATAATTATGATAAGTACCGGTATAATCGGCTTAAATAGCCTACACCTATACTGCAATAGCATCTCATGACGCACATTGTACATACAATACATAGAATAAAGGAGTATAGACCCAAGTAGGCCAACACAAACCCATAGCCTACGTACCAGGCCCGTATAGGCCTACATAGTACGCATGCCTTAGACGAGACTCGAACCTGTACTCATCGCGTTGCAAGTCCAGCACACTAACCAATATGTGAGACGTAGTGCGTGCAGCGCCACACACGACACAGACAGGAATAACGACAGACGACGATGGCATTGGGTCAAATTGCGAGAAATTCCTGAATTCTTTGCTTCTAAACCGAATAGTCTGAGACTTCGTGATTTTCCTTGTAGACATAATTAATTTTTGCAAATGACGCCCCCAACCCTCACCCCACAGGCAGATGAATAATATCTGCATTAGATTCTATAAATACCGCGCAGGTGGAAAGGAAGAAAGGAAGGCAGGTGGTTTTACAAAGACATGATTATTATGAAGAATTATTGTTGAAATGACAATTTCTGCGAATTGGCACAGAAGAAAGAAGACAGCGCTGATAGGGAGTAGACTATTCGGCAGGCAACTATAGCAGCTAATTTCATATATATTTCGTCAAAAGTAGTTGATCACTTTATTCACAATAGTTGTTGCAATGTATAGGCCTACCCAGTAGTTAAATTAAACTCCAAGATCTTGAATGCTCAGTTTGCTAATTTGGTGTCGCTCAGAAGTAGGCTACTGCTGAGATTTTAAAATTCTGACGTAGCATAGACTTCAGCATTTTATCGTTGGACCCTTGGTGAAAAGTTCCTGGTTAAGGCTCAGAGGAACCCTGACTTTCAGTTCTGCAACTTGAGAGGCTCATCTGGTTGACTTGGCTGAGGGATTCTGAGTGAACCATGTCCGCGCATTACTTGAACATCCGATATACGCAAGTCGGTGCTTGTATAAATTGCTCCGGGAGCGCGGGAATTCCATGAGCATTCGAATGCATGTCAATCTCGAAGCAACAACGATATCCGAATGTGAATTTTAGTCGAGTACCACCCCGCAGTACCAGTGGCTAGTACGCAGATACACTGCGAGAAGAACACTATAGCACCAACGTGGAAATGGTACTGCAGCATATATGAGCGACCGAAGTATCAAACAAAACCGTAAGAGTCCTGTGATACCGACATTCTCCATAGTTATTACAACAATGTCATCATAATAATAGACGCAATAGGCTTTCACGAATTGATGAAGACTGATCATGTTTTCCCACGAGAAAATATTTTTGCTACGAATTTATGGAGATCACGATTTATTTATTCCGAATAATTTCATAAAACCATCCGATAATAAATAGTCATTACACGTTCTTTGTTTTCCCTTTAACTGGTTTTCATGTCGCGTCGTAAAGTATCTGATAATGACGTGTTGATTACACAACCACGTACACAAGCATAAGCAGGAAGATTGACAGATAGTCAGATACTCAGTTGAGGCTATAGGTAGGCAGGTAGAAAGACTCACTGGCAATGGGACAGGTGGGTGGGAATTGAAACGTATACACAGTGGTAGAAGCAGTGTAATTATAGACCGGTTGAAAGCAACGTGTTTTGATTTCAGTGGCGCTTGTTTGACGATCCATTCAATATCTACACGTATGTAAACGAAACAAATAGGTCGATGGATCGAATCCGTTTCTACCTAAGGTCACGTGGATCAGTGATTTGTCCTTCGTCCTCCGCAACAGACGATGTCTTTCGTTGGTTGCCAACCCAACTCACAGACTCAACATCCATATTAGTCAGCCTCCTCCTCGTCGTCATCATCGTCACCATCGTCATCATCATCATTAATCATCATCATCATCATCATCATCATCATCATCATCATCATCATCATCATCATCATCATCATCATCATCATCATCATCATCATTGATCATCATCATCATCATCATCATCATCATCATCATTGATCATCATCATCATCATCATCATCATCATTGATCATCATCATCATCATCATTAATCATCGTCGTCGTCATCGTCATCGTCGTCTATCCCCATAGCAGAAGCATCAGCAGAGGCAAGAGTTTCGGTGGCGAAGATGGCAAATAAATTGCAAGACATTCTATTTACTTCAGCAAATCGTCGTCCTCTATATACATGTATATGTATATACACTGTGTCCGCGATAAAGTGATACCCAAAATAAAGTGTCATAACTCGGTCAAAACTTGTAGGATTTGTCTGAAATTTTACACACAACAACGGTGGCCATATATACACCAGATCCTAAAGCCGATTTGAAATATTCGTGAGTTTGCCAAATTTATGAGCGTTTGAGATAGAGCACCGGCAAATGCAACTTTCCAACATGCAAACGTTAAAGTAGAACCCTAAACTTTGTGAAATATCTTGGTTAATTGCAGTATTATAAAAAAATGGTTTTCAGCGCAGAGGACATTTTTTACAACCAGCTAGGCTACTGTTACGTAAAAAAGGTCTCGCAGTGTGTCTGTTTCCGCAAATGTCGCTTATAAACAACATCCTATGTATCCACTGCGCTAACCAGAAAAATTACGTAATGCTATGCGTTTTACTGTTCGGTAACTTGGTTTCTGAACCACCCAATTTCAAAAGAGTATATCTTCGTAACCGTTCAATCAAATGTAATAAAATTTGCAGGGTATGGATGGAACAGACTGAAGATCATGTGCTCCAAATTTGGTACCTATAGTACTGCAATCAACCAAGATATTTCACAAAGTTTAGGGTTCTACTTTAACGTTCGCATGTTGGGAAGTTGCATTTTTTGGTGCTCTATCTCAAACGCTCAAAAATTTGGCAAACTCACGAATATTTCAAATCGGCTTTAGGATCTCGTGTATATATGGCCACCGTTGTTGTGTGTAAAATTTCAGACAAATCCTACAAGTTTTGACCGAGTTATGACACTTTATTTTGGGTATCACTTTATCGCGGACACAGTGTATATATATATATATATACACACATATAGCATATATGTATATATATATACATATAGCTCATGCAGCAGCAGCTATGGGTAATCGAAGTCCGAGGAGATTCGAAATCCGGACACGCGTATTATATATATAGGCGACTATAATTATTACCAGCCTCTGGTTTGTAGGCAAACTAGGCATGGACTAATTACAGGTCCATCTGGGACTACAGATAGTCCGGCCAATCGGCTTACGTCGTCTCTGGCTATTCATCGGCGCACGGCATAAGACGAACCGATAATTGGAAGATTAGTTTTCTCGTTCAATTTCGCATTGACGACGTCGACTCGGGAGTCATTATAGACGAGTCAGGTTGCCTGCAGTCAAATGACATTGCTTTTAGCTGAGGGCCACGGAATGCGGCCCCTGCCTCACGGAATACGGCCCCGGCCCCACCCAATACTCGGCAGACTTGCAGCCTGGCTTTTTTTGGCAATGGCAGTCGATTTGGGAACCATGGGTGCGACCATATCATGAAAGTAAACATGCATTTGATGGGGTCTCTTCTTCGGTAAATTAAAATTCTGATTTCAACTCGACTAGCAGCAGCTATTATAGCAGCACAGCAGCAAGTCGTGTGTTGCCAGTCTTATGAAGAGACTCTAGTCGGAGTCTAGTGAAACAACAGATGATCGGTAGAGGATTTCTCATTAATTTTATGATGGATTAGGATCGGCTACATCGGATAATAATATGAACTCTAGTCAAAAACTACTCTAGTTTAAGGCGGTCTAAGTCGCGATCATGCTATGAATTACGTTCAGGCGCGCATTAAGGCGGGTGCTAAGGGTGCTGCAGCACCTGGGGATTCTGTGGGGTTCAGCCCCACAAAATCACGACAAAATGCCGCATGAAATTTTTTGACGACACATCTTCGTTCTGTAAGCACTGTTATTAGGCTACGTCGCTAATTTTATTGGACATGGTTTTGCTAAATTATTATCAACTTGTTCTGTGGAATTCTTATTGTGACAGCTTCGTCTTGTCGGAAAATAGGCCTATCAGTAGTTCGGATCACCTATCAGTATTCGTGTAATCAACACGCAGACCACAGCTATGGCAATTTCATGGAACTGGCAAGATGCAACGCCGGCTCCATCTTGCGAATGGAGTGAGAACGAATGGCTGATCGGGGGAAAGACGTTAGGGGGAAGTAAGATGCAACGACCGACAGTGGTGGATTATTAGAGATTTGGGTTTAGATGGGGACGGATGGGTAAGGCCATAGGGAGGTGATATCCGACATAGTAGATGGGACATTTTACTAAACTGACGCTCAGATGGTCTGCACCAGTGTATCGCAAACTGTGTGCCGCGGCACACTAGTGTGCCGCGTGAGATTTCAGGTGTGCCGCGAGAGAAACCTAAAATTTGTAGTCTTTTAATTGACTTTAGAAGAAATTATTTCATAAATATGATAAATACAATTTTCGGCTTCCCAATGTTTTTATGTGTAAGAATAGTTTCTCCTCAGTATTTAAAAACTCTAGTGACGTTGTACGGTTGTTCTACTGATTCTACTCTATGTTATTTACTCTTCTCGACGTCATTATTATGGAGATACAAACATAGACTACATAGTTAACTCGTTCTGTCGACGCCATTAATGGCCCATTATTACAGAAATACCAGTAGGCTACATCTCTAACGATGTGAGTGATTCAGGTATATTCTTCTACATTTTTATTTATCACTAGCTGAACCCGGCCACGCGTTGCTGTGGCTGAAAAAAGCCTCCCGCTCCCCTCCCCCTCCCTCTTCCCCTCCCCCTCCTCCTCCCCTCCCCTCCCCCTCCCTCTTCCCCTCTCCCCTCCCTCTCCCTTTTCCCCTCCCCTCCCCTTCTCCCCCTCCCCTTCTCCCCTTCCCCTCCCCCTTCCCCTCTCTTTGCGCTTGCGACGCGGATCACGCCATAAAACGCTTGAGCAAGAAGGCCGTAATGAAATGCGAAGGCCGTAATAAAATGCGCTAAAAAAATTTACGGAACAAACATGCCCGAATTGGTATGCAAGGCTCATTGACGGGCGTAGGCTATGTGTTGAAAACGGTGGAATTTTCAAAGTTGTTTTTTTGTTGAAAAGATTGCGCTTTTTGCGAAAAATCATTCTGCAAACCCGGCCGTGTTGGAACTAAACGTTTTGGTGAAGTTCTGAAAGCAATCGGCGAAGAAAGCTCGGAGATCCTTCGTCAGGAGCCAAACGCATTTACATTTTTATTTATATAGATTACTGAAATATGAAACAAATAGTTAACTATAAATAAAAGTATGTGAATATATTTTTTTATTTATTTCTTTTATTAGCCTCAAAAATTCAAAATGGACAAATTATGTGCAAAAAGAGAAATAAATGATGGAAAGGACGACAGTCTTCTGAGTAGAGGGAAACATTTTCCGATAACCAAACCACCCGGTTTATCGAAACGTAAATATAATGAAGATTTTATCGGATTTGGTTTCATTTCTTCCGAAAAAGACAGCTCGCTTCCGTGTTGTTTGATTTGCTCGACAACGCTTTCAAATGAGGCAATGGGTAGAACCCGGTAGATAATTAGTAACGGCGCTACAAAAATTCTTAAAATATCGGGATTGCTCGTGACGTCATTGGAATGTGTGTTTATATGGCGAGACCGAAGTTAAACTCAAATTTCCCATGTATTTATGTACATTTTAGAAAAATTATATAAAATCACAGGATCATTCTAGAACATTGGAAGTAGGCGCGTTTGAATACTTACGTTCATATGCATAGGTATGTATGAAAATTTTGACGTTCTGAGCACATGTATACTTCTATACCCGTACCGCGTCTTGAGTTAATATACTCTCGTAAACAAGCTCATTCGTCGCATTAGTGATGATTATTCAATGAAAAATGTGCTCTAGTTTCGCTATTGCTAGACTAAAATGACAAGCTAAAAATATGACAAACTGTAATTATTGCCGTTGGCTTTGCAATTGTAATAAATTTTAATTGGTGTGCCGCGATACAAAATTTATCTGCTGAGTGTGCCGGGAGTTAAAAAAGTTTGCGCTACACTGGTCTGCACGGAAAACCTAATAAGCCTAAATAGGCTGTTTTGTCTCTATTAGACTTTCCGTGAACACAACACTTTTCAATTCCTGACTGGCCCCGTTTCCTGTCCTTCATGCACGATGATATTAGCTGAAGTTGAGCTTATATTACTCACTCAAATCCTCTACACAAGGTCCGAAAACTACTTCTGCGAAGGTTATTAAACGCAAACATTAGTCGCCTAAATAGTCAATAAAGTTAAACACTATCTCTATCAGTCAGATTTTTAGCGACGAGGATCAGATAATAAGGTGGATTGAAACCGCTTCGTGACGTTCACACACACTGTGGCGCACGCACACACACACACACACACGCACAGACTCAGACAGATGGACACGGACAGACAAACAGACAGACAGCCAGACACACACTCTCTCTCTCTATCACACACACACACACCTATTCAAGCTTACTTTTTGAAATATGCTGATTTGTTATCAATCAATCAACCTGCATTCATAAAATTAATATTATATTTTAAGAGTAAAGACATTTAATATTGTCTTTCCCGCTGAAATCAAAGAGAAAAACGTAAATTTGTTTTCGTGCGGGAAAACATAATCAGGACTATCCATTATTATGAGAAGTTTGAGAACCACATGAGATCCCCATATTTCTGTCAATTGCCGTTTTCCGTTTGATAAGACGCCTTGAAAGGTCAAATAGCCGCATAATAAACAATAAATGGCATGTATATACATATAGGCCTAATTATATCTTCATGTAATATTTATACATTGTTCATTGTGGCGTTATACATTGCTATTTGTGTAGGGATAGTTCCGTGTGATTCCGACGCTGGCGGATGACGAATTCGAGCGCTAGATCATTGTGTGGCTCAAATCTCGCAAATTGAGTCCTGTTGATTCTGCATGCATATACAGGGTGGCTCCAAAAAAATACTCCACCGGATAAAATGCAATGTCTTCGCAACCCATGGACATTTTTCTACTAAAATTTCCCAATTTGTAGGGGAATGAATTTCCAACAGTCCCTGAAAGTTCCACTTGAAAAGTTTCATGTTTGCAAAAGTTACAGCTGTTTAAACTTTCAATTCCGTTTTTTCGAATTTCCGCAGAAAAACGAACGTCATTTGTTGATTTCCATGTCAAATATTATCACCTTTCACTGCCACCTCAGAAATCCGTTTTACAGTTTATCGTAAAGTATGATGGCAGTGTACATTCCCTGCTTTAATACGAGCTCGAATTTTTTTTGTGAAACTCGGTATGGGCTTGTTGATCGACTCCTCCGGCAACTGATCCCACATTACCAGCAAGACTTCCTTCAGCCAGCCAATGTTCTCCAAGTTGGGATGAAATGTCTAGCAGAGCTCCACATACGTGATAATCAAGAGGGTTAAGGTATATTGAGTTTGTTGGTCATTCATGTTTGCGAAAAAAAATGCTGCAGTTGATGGCAATAAGGTAGCGTCATCATAACTAACCTTGCCGTGTGAGCAAGCAGAAAGACAGTGGTCGTTTGGTCTGACGGAAAAACGCGATGTTCACGAAATTCGCTTGGTAGTCGCAAGGGTAAAGTTTGCAAAACACATCATGGTTTCGGCGTCAAATCTGCTGGCGTGTGTTACGGCTGCAAGGAAAAACTGCACTTCATCCCATTCAGTAGGCTGAATGTCAAACTTACCGTTAAACTCTGTTACCCAGACTCATTGAAAATTGCAGGTATGTTCAAACATTTGGCTTCATTTTTCAGCAGGACGGTGCACCTGCTTGCTCGCACGGCAAGGTTGATTATGATGATGCTATTTTATTGCCATCAACTCCGGAAATTTATTGGCACAGGTAAATGACCATCAAACTCGCCAGACCTTAACCCTTTTGTTTATTACAACTGGGAAGCTATGCTGGAACGATGCAAGACATTTCATCCCAAGTTAGAGAACATTGGCTAACTGAAGGAAGTCTTGCTGCTAATGTGGGATCAGTTGCCGTAGGACTCGATCAACAAGGCCATATTGAGCTTCACAAAAAGAAGTTGAGCTTGTGCTAAGGCAGAGAGTGGACACTCTCATCATACCTTACAATAAACTGCAAAACCAAACTCTGAGGTCGTAGTGAAAAGTGATATCATTTGACATGGAGATGTACAAGTGACGCTAACTTTTCCGCGGATATTTGAAAAAACGAAATTGAAAGTTTAAACAGCTGTAACTTTTGCAAACATGAAAATTTTAAAGTGAAACTTTCAGGGATTGTTGGAAATTCATTCCCCTGCAAATTGTGAAATTTTTGCAGAAACTTTTCAATCGGTTGCGACGTTTTTGCAATTTATCCGGTGGGGTATTTTTTATTGAGCCACCCTGTAGATATAAACAACATGGCCATTTTGAATTGCAACCGGAAATGGATCGCCACAGGAATATACCGGAAGTCATTCAATAAGAAACGAATTATTCATAAGAAAGTGGCAAATAGTAGACGGTGGCGACCTGCGCGACAGATGCATGTGGCGCAAGATATCGCTTAGCTCGCTAAACAGATCTAAGTTTCGTTGTATAGCTTTGAAAATGGCATTTTCTGTTAGATCTGTTGTTATGCATAAACACAATTTCGTTGATATGAGAAGCATGTAGAGAATTGTACACTCTAACACAAACCCTATAGAAAAGCTGAATGTGGTGTCAAAAATCCTATTGCAAAGACAGAAACTCGCAGTTACATGTGACCTCAGTCCATTCAATCACTATGCAGAATTTTTTTAAAAGAAGAATTCTCCCAATTAGGTCTATAATTCATCTAATTTAAGATAGTAGGCCTAACCCCCCAGTTGCGTACTTGGAAGAGTCGCGTGCATATGCCTAAAGACATTCGCATGCATTTGCATTTAAGAATTGCAATAATCTTACTATTGAGCAGACTTAGGTCTAATAGGTTTTGGGTATTTTAGCAGAAATGATGCTAGATTATTATAATTATATCTACTTTCACCAATTCAGTTCTTTGCCAATTCTTCACTTTTACACTGCTGCATCGTGTTGCTATAGGCCTACATCTAATTTACAATTTTTTATTGTCTCAAACACGCGTCATTATAATTATAGACAAAGGCTCAGACAAGTCTGTTACATCTTCTTATTCAAGATACATTCTTTTCAAGGTTCAATTATAGGCTACAGCAACTAATACTACATAGTCTACACAAAGTTCAGCTTCTAAATAAGCTAAACTTCCAACACGACTAGAAATATTGATATCGTAACCATAGGCGACGAATGAAATCATTTTGATAAGATGGTGCTCCATTATCCTAGAATCTGTAAATTGATGGATGATACATTCAGCTGTCAACGCTTTTTGTCTTCAATTCAGTCGACAAAATGGACGACTTTCACTTGACCCCAGTCCATCCCATCACTCTTCCTGTAGCCTATACACTGCATCTTTTATGGGCTATATATACGCAACATCATTTTTCGACACTGTTGTTGGTCAGAAAGATCTTTAGATAGTTGGCCGACGAGGCCAATAGCAAAAGCACTGAAGTGAAATGTATATGATCGATTGGCGCCTTACTGTCGTTTCAATTAAGGGTTTATCTATGTATCTATCTATCTACATGTATCTATCTACATGTATCTACATGTATCTATCTATCTATCTATCTATCTATCTATCTATCTATCTATCTATCTATCTATCTATCTATCTCTATCTCTATCTCTATCTATCTATCTATCTATCTATCTATCTATCTATCTATCTATATATATATATATATCTATCTATATATCTATCTATCTAATTTATATAGCGCCTCTTCAAGAACTCTACTCAGAGGCGCATGGATGAAATCTAGTATTTTAATAAATACCACGCTGGTTAGAGAAAAATAAACATCTCTTATAGTATGTAGTAAACATTTTCTTGTGCTCGTGAATATAAGCTGGTGCCCTGCACTTGGCTTTGTAGCGGCGCTCTAGAAATTTTGAGACTACGATTACGATTAGGCCTACAATTATTACGGTTACCAAATCTAAACCTTTCCTGAAACCGTGTATTCACCCATCTAAACTAACGCGAATATAGAAGAACTACAAAAAGCTATCAAAATGGTTACCGGATATAGGTAGGTCAATATATTTTACCTTGACGTTTTGTCATGTTGGACATCGTTTTTGAATCATTCAATCAATTTTGTATCAATCACGTGCTCCATTATCCTTGAATTTGTAATTTGATTGATGTAGGCTTCTCGACGATTAATTTTCATCTTTCGTCTTCTGTAAATAACATTCTCTCACATCTGAAATATTCATGAATGCTGATGAAAGACGAAGTGATTTAGTATTCCTTCGATTTTCTGCGGCTGCTGCTATTAAAGTCGACCAGCAAATCTAAATTTTGGACTTTATTTTTAGAGCATTTTTTCTTTTTTACATGCACATTGCACTCACTGTTCTTTTATTCAACGGACAAAATCAGGGACAGTGCAAGTAAGTTGGAGACGGCATGTTGAGGCCTCTTTGTTGGCTTGTGCCTGACAGAAGAGAGGCCAAGAAGAAGAAGACCATCACTGTCTAAATTTGACTGTTAAAAGTGGGCTTCATTCAACCCAATATTTCCAAGCAAGGAAACATTAGGCTACTCGAGGTATACGCCTATGAAATGATGTTATGCTGCATTTTATCTCCAGCCTAACCAGTCGTTCATGACCAAAAATTATTAAATTTTAATTGAGAAAAAGTTAAAAACTAATGCTTTTAAAGAAACAGCCTCTTACAAATCGCACATAATAATATTTGTTCTCCTTCGCTTTTCTGGTTTCTCAAAATTTTCAATAGTCTTCTTCTTGGACGGAGGTTTACGGAACGGTAAACACTCAGGTACGCGTAGGGTAGGGATGCCGGATCGCTTCCCACTACCCTCTCAAGGCTCTATTCAACTTTCGATTCAATAGATGGCGTTGGTAAACTGAGCAGTAGGACGTGATGCACGCCTTGCATGGCTGCCAACATTTGAATTCGACTTCTGTAATAACTTGTCATCATCTGTATGATCTGTTAACACTATGAATTATGATCATGCTGCGCTACATGTATCGCTTTGAAGTTGAATGAATATTATTATTATTATCTGTTAACACTATGAATTATGATCATGCTGCGCTACACATGTATCGCTTTGAAGTTGAACGAATATTATTATTGTTATCGAGCTACTCAAAACATAAATTTCCAAAACGAAACACCTCGAATGCCAAAATTCGTAGCAAGCTGAGACCCATATGATTTGTGGAAAACTGAGACACCATTAGGCTGAATGAAGAACAGGTAAGGTAATTCAAGCAGCACGTCTTCGGATGTTGTAGACATTTTTTGTCTAACAGAAAACTCTCAGGTAGAAAGGCATATCTGTTTACCAATTGATGTTGAAGGAGCCATCGCGTGTAAAAAAAATCTGGCAACACATGCCACCCGTATAGGCGTGCTCGAATGCGTAGGAACAAAAACACAGGTAGGCATATTATTATATCGACTCAATCCACGCTTCGTGTTGCTGTCGTTGCAATTTGTAAACCGTAACAGGCTTGACGTCTTATAGGGCATGGTTGAACATGCTTGCAAGTATTTGTTCAGTGATGACCTTGCAATATCATAACACAATTAACACATGCATGTATGTCGAGTCAGACATCAGATTCTGGTGCTCACCACGAACGCTCATTTGTACTTGCTACTCATACAAGGTACTCCTTGCAATGACCATCTGAGTATAGCCTATACCTATACAGTATACTTATAACAAGTATGGTGTGAAATTCATAAGAGTCAGAAAACGCCTTTCCCAGCAATAATGATGATGACGACGACAACAATGTTGCTGTTGTTGCTGTTATTGCTGTTATTGTTGTTGTTGTTGTTGTTGTTGATGATGATGATGATGATGATGATGATGATGATGATGATGATGATGATGATGATGATGATGATGATGATGATGATGATGATGATGATGATGATGATGATGATGATGATGATGATGATGATGATGATGATGATAATAATAATAATAATAATACTAATACTAATAATAATAATAACAATCATTTAATAATTCAGTCATAAAAGTATGCAGTACGATTACGTGTTGTATTAGTAAACGGAGTTGAATTTAACAGTATGGCAGTCTGCTAGGCGCTCATCTGTCTTAATGCTCGTTTCACAGTCGTCCATAAGGAGTTAAATTCTGTGTCAACCGTATGGGGCTGGGGAGCATCGAACCCGCAACTGTGTGATCCTCGTGACAGTACCATCTCCCCGCTAAATTTTATCTGCTAGCACTAGGAGCACTATACGGTGCAGATTGCTGGGCAAAAAGAACACAAATGAGGAAAGAATACTGGGAGAAAAATGAGCTGCACGTGTAAATTCCAGGAATATGAAGACCAAAATAGAGCAGATAGTGAAGAAGTAGGAAATTCGATATGCATGACACTGAAATCGTTCAGTCACGAGTTAGATGTCTTTAGCAAACCACGCAGTAGCCTACATTTTGAAGTGAAGAGATAAACAACGACTAGAATAGAAACGAAGATTAACAAATCTTTGACAGCGAACCCAAAATAAGGAAGAATACTGAAAGAAAAATTAGCAACACACGTTTATAATACTGATAATGTCAAATGGATGAACCAACTCCATGGATGATGTGTGGCTGGTCGCATGCAGACGCGAATGATGATGATGATGATGATGATGATGATGACGACGACGACGGCGGCGACGACGACGACGACGATGATGATGATGATGATGATGATGACGACGATGATGACGATGATGATGATGATGATGATGATGATAATGATAATGGTAATGATAATGATAATGATGACGACGATGATGATGACGCGGCGGCGCTGGTGGTGATGGTAAGAAGATTAAGAAAAAGGAGAATGAATGTTTTATTTATTAAGTTTAATAAGGTACAGTTTATTAAGTTTAATAGGTAAAATTGGATTTTCCAATGATCTCATTAATAATAACCGGGAATATTGATGTTAGGCGTTCGCTCATTTTCATCCAAATGACACTGATAGACAAAACACAAAAGCATTTCTTCAGTACATAGTTTTCCATTAACCCTTTAATAACGTTAAATGGCATGATAAACACAATAGATATGATTCGTGCAATCGTGTCAGTATTCATAGCAACTGCATGCTATAATATATCATTATGTGAGGACGGATTTCACTTGTATTTCATTTGAGATAAACACCGATTTTATTACTAATATCATTGATTATTATTATTACTGCTATAATAACTATTATTATTCATATTAAGGCATGTATTAATAGTATACTGCTGATACTATAATAATTGTTATTACTGGCATCATTATGATGCTGGTATTGAATGCATTAGACCCTATACTAATAAATTATAATTGCTGGCATTCATATTAATGTTTTTATTGGTACGGTACAATAATATTCATATTGAGCAATAACATTGTGATTCACCTTACTTTGTAATTGTTTTTGGTTGACCTATATTCTGAATTGTATACGAACAATATCAAACTTAGGAGTAGGCCTAAGCCTGGCTAAAATGCTCTCACTCTCCGTTCAATTTAATAATTCTTACAGGCTTATACTTAAAACTCAACAATGACCATGGCCTACCAATGTATGCATTTGCACACTGGAAATTGGGACCCAACCTGTTTAAGCCGCTGCTTTGTATAGGGCTTTGTTTCTACTTAACGAATTAGGTTTTTTCTATTTAATGGTAAAGCGATACGAGTTCAATTATAATGCACATACTTTCAATTCAATTCAAAAAAAAAATATTGACTGTAAAAGCAACAATTTAGTTGATGAAGAACAAAAGAAAACTGGTTTTGTTTTGACTTTTACTGGCAGAATAGCATCCTATACAGGCAGCCGATTAGTACAGAGGCTGCAGTTACTCAATGTCGTCTTGCCTCTTAATGTAGGCATATGTCTGTCCCGATCTTCGAATACCGGTTACCCTCTAACCGTGTATATACTATAGTCTCCATTTGTGTACTGCCATTTGAAGAAAACAGAGTCAATCACCGGCTGTTATATAACGCTAAAATAGACCAAAGTCGGTAGTGCAGGAATTTTTTTAATGTTTCCATATTGTCGACTGTGTTAGTCGGTAGCCTCGTCTATGCTGTCTGGGCCAATGAATGCTACTGTCGGGGTTACAGAGATTAGTTGCATTACAAGATATTGCTATAGTTTAATTATAATAATTATTGGGTCGACGACATTACAGTATAATCAAGAGAATTGTCAAAGCTAAAATCGCAACAGCTTGTGAGATGTGCCTAAGTGAACTTTATGAGAGATGGTCAGTTTTTTAGAAGAAGTAAGTCAAGAGCAGCGACGACGTTTCCTAAGAAGCTCAATGTATTGCGAATTTCACTTGACGACATGCTTTTCAATTTCTGGATGGATGATCCTTAGCCAAATTTTGTTG
The DNA here is from genome assembly GCA_945859605.1 of Lumbricus rubellus. Taxonomy (NCBI): domain Eukaryota; kingdom Metazoa; phylum Annelida; class Clitellata; order Crassiclitellata; family Lumbricidae; genus Lumbricus; species Lumbricus rubellus. The sequence goes on from OX243814.1 coordinate 20,151,865, forward strand.
AAACCAGAATTCCACAGAAAGATAGAGCAAGAAAAACACACATAATGATAATAACATTGTCGATTAAACTGAGATCAGATCCGTGACGAAGATACAACACACGAAGGCGTGGTCTCGTGGCCAAGTTGTCGAGTCCTCGCCTCATTTCCCTTTGTAGGGTAGAGGAGAGTCAGGAGTCTGGACGTAACGTGGACGTATTGCGTATCATGAAGTTAATCGTGACTGATCCAACTAACTTTGCCTGTTGAAGTCTCGTATGGCAAAGACAGCGTACATTGTAGCTCGATTTGCTTTAACAGTCCACGTCCCACGGTGCAGGACTGAGCTTTGTTTTATTTAAATCGAAGGAGGAAAGGTACATGAATGGAAAGCGATAAACCCGTTGAATCTCGTGCAAAAGTGAATGAGCATTTCCTCTGTTGTAGTACTCGATTCATGTCACTTAAACGTCAAGCAGATTGTGGTTTTTCTCAATGATCAATCAGTCTTCGGTCAGCCTTCAGACCGATTCACTGATTCACTGATTCAATGATTCACTGACGACGACGCACGACTCACTTACACATCAGTCACATTATAACTGAAATGCACATAGACAGAGTGTCTGCCTGAGCAACTCACCTACTGTCTCACTGATTGACCTTATTAGACAACGGAGAACACAACCATCCAACATTTCAACATATTTGATAACATGTCAGTCAACGCAGACAATGCTCGACTCGCATACGCAGACTTACAAACTGCAGTAATGCAAACTTATTGTTTATTTCCACCCTTCATATCTAAGAGGTGTAACAATGGTCAAACATCCAACTCGTTCGCCTTCAACCCAACGATGACGGATCGAATCCAGGCCTCTCGTGCGAATAAATCGACAAACCTTCATCTTTGCCATGAGTACATCCTTGAGCCAGGCAGATCCAGACCGAAGGTGCCCGACCCATGCGGTGATCGCACGGCTGAGTTTCTATAGATCACTCTGAACTTCCTTTACTCTGCTGCGCGTTACATGCATGGAGACCGTCATATCTAATCAGAGAGGACTATAATACATGTCACATGACTGTCTCGAAAGTGTTTTGCCTTCGACTCGATCCTTTAGTCAGCGCAACAGTCGACAGATTACGAGTGATATACCTCTGCGTCGATCCTCTATACGATCTCAGGTGAGGGTCTGCCATCGACGTCCTGCCTCCTCTGCCCCCTCTACCTCTGCCCCCTCCTCCTCCCGTGCAGTAGATCAGCTCCTTCCACGCCTCGCGGAAGTGAACGTTGACGATGCAGTAGAGAACGAAGTTGAAGGCGAAGTTGATCGTCTGAAGGACGTTCGTCGCTACAATGGCCGTCGTCACGATCTCAACCATTTCCGGTCTGACCGCGTAGTAGTAGAAGTGGAGGATCTCGGACGGAGTGATGAGCGTGAGGAACATGCAGACGACAGCGACGAGCGTGGCTGTGACGCGGTGGCCACAAGACGCCATCTTGGCACTCACGCGGTACAGCCTGCGGATGCGGTAGGACTCGCGAAGTGCCCGGATGAGGTGAACGTTGCAGTAGGCGAGGAGGAGGACGGGCAGGAAGAAGCCGATGATCGCCCACGCGTACGTGAACGTCATCTTCAGACTTCCGTTGAGGACGAACTGACCCTGGTCGAGAAGGTAGAGTTCATCGGATGGCGGGCATTCGATCGTCACGACCTGGTAAGTCCAGATGATTGGCAGCTGAAAGACCGCCCAGAAGAGGAACGTGAAAGCGACGCTGACTCTGGTGCAGTTCACACCGAGCAGATATCGAGCCTCGATCGGTCGACAGATGGCTGCGTATCTTCCGGCTGCCATGATAACGGTCAGCCAGGCACCAGTGTGCAGGAACGTGTTCTGCAGGTATGGTCCGTAGATCTGGACGTACAGCCAGATGCTGCGCGTGTGAAAGGCCGTCTGATGGCGACTGAGGAGGCCGTGGAAGAGGGCGCTGGCGCAGTAGAGCACGTCAGAGACGGACAGGGCGAGGAGACCGGTGTGTGCCGCCTGCTCCATCGTGCTGTCCATAACGGCCTTCATTCGACGACGGGACAGGACGAGGACGTTGAAGACGTTGCCTATGAGACCAAAGACACAGAGAGCTGGATTGACGACGCCCGTCAGGTAGAACTTGATCGCTTCGAGAACTGGATCTCCGATGAAGTCGTTGTTGTCGGATGATGATGAGGTGCCACTGCTTCTGTTGCGCTTGTGTTGGAGGATGTCGAAGAGCAGGCCGAGGTCCATCGGGAGAAGGGGATCGGGGGCCGCAGCAGCAGCAGAGGTGTCGTTGACGAGAGAGTCGACGAGGTTGGGACTCGAAAGAAGGTACGTTGACCTTCCACCGTACAGTGCGAGACAGAGGTCGTTGTTGTCGCTGCTCCCAACTCCTCCTCCTCCTCCTCCTCCCATCATGATGCTGTGCTGCCCTAGATATTTAGGAACAGGGAGCCAGCGCCTCAGTGCGATCTCTGAAGACCGGTGGATGCACTAATAAAGTGATCGGCTATTATGTTGATCTTAGGTTGACAGCTGAAGCACGAAGGACGTTTCTTTTATATTACACAGGTTGATATAAATGCAAGTGCAGTTACTATAGTCAGGCAATCAAATGTCGTTATTTAAACCACGAGACACATTGTCATGAGTCTCATGGCCATGCAAGGCCGAAATGTTTTTGGCTTCATGTAGATCAGAGACGACTACAGGCCAAGTGTTATAGTAATTATGAAGTTGACAGAAATCGTGTGTGTGCGTGTTGGTGTGGCGTATACGTCATGATCAACCGCCTGTCACAAACGTGGTTTCCACGTCAACACTTCGTTGACGTGTGACTGACCTCAGCGTCATGACGGACGCCGATCGGTTGACGACGTCAATGACACGAGTCGATGACATCTGAAATAGAAAGAAGGCAGACTCATGTCATCATGTTGGAAGATGGCGTAAAAGAAAAACGAGAAGCCAATCATCGGCTCCTCCATCTCCACCCCTCCTCCTCCTCCCTTTCCCCTCCTCTACCACCAGAAGACCACCACCACCTCCTCTTCTTTCTCCTCCCTATTTGTCCTCCTGATACTCCCTCTTTCTTCTCCTCCTCTTCCTCATCCTCTTCCCTCTTCTTCTTTCTCATCTTCCTGTTCCCTCTTGTTTCTTCTCCTCCACCCTCCTCTTCTTCTTCCTCCTCCTCCTCCTCTTACCTATTCTTCGTCCTCCTCTTCCTCTTTCTCCACTACCTTCTCCTCCCCCTCCTCCTCCCTCTTGTCTCTCTTCTTCCACCCTCCTATTCTTCCTCTCCTCCTTCTTCTCCTCCTCCCTCCTATTCTTCCTCTCCTCCTCCTTCTTCTCCTCCTCCCTCCTATTCTTCCTCTCCTCCTCCTTCTTCTCCTCCTCCCTCCTATTCTTCCTCTCCTCCTCCTTCTTCTCCTCCTCCCTCCTATTCTTCCTCTCCTCCTCCTTCTTCTCCTCCTCCCTCCTATTCTTCCTCTCCTCCTTCTTCTCCTCCTCCCTCCTATTCTTCCTCTCCTCCTCCTCCTTCTTCTCCTCCTCCTCCCACTCTTCCGTTGCCCCTTCTGCCTCCTCCATCGTCGAAGCTGATCTAATCCAGTTTTTAGTTGACATGTATAATACGTCAATGACATTCATATTCAAAGGAGGATCATCCCTTTGCAATGCAATGGTCTTCCTTCGAACACACACACACGCACACACACGCGCACACACACACACACACGCTCACTCTTCGTCCTTCTTCTTCTTCATTCTCGTTCCGTTCAAGATTCATTTTCTTCTTATGCTTAGACGCATCGGATTATATTCAGCCACAGATGTTCGCAGAGCTTTTGAGAGACCCTTAAAAGAGATGCCTTTAAAAAGTCCAGTTAAACGAAAACGCACACATATGCATACATGCATACATACATACATACATACATACATGCATACATACATACATACATACATACATACATACATACATACATACATACATACATATATACATACATATATACATACATACATACATACATACATGCACACATACACACATACACACATACATACAATATATACATGCACACATGTGTAGGTCTATATACTACAATGTCAAGTCATTTTAGACCAGATTTGTTGGCTTAAGGTAAGACAAAAAAGGATGACCGAGAAAATTGACACCAGACAATAATTATTGTCTCGTGTCCGATGGGACAAATAATTTGGTTCAAGACAAAAAGAAGTCAAATCTATTTCGATCAGACTAAAGCTTATAAGTGGCAACGCCTTAGGTCAAGGTCTTGACGAAGAAGGTGGAGTGGGAGGAGGAGGAGGAGGATGAGAATGGGAGGAGGGAGAGGATTCCATATGATGCTGAGGAGTGGCTGAATTGACCCAGAGCGGAGAGAGTTCTCACATATAGATCGGGCAGTGAATATGTTTTTCAGATTATATCATAATAATTGGGTGGATGTTGCACTTTGCAATGCGACTCCTATGCATTTCTAATCATTGCCTGGCAGCAGAAATACTACTGCAGCACAGTGCATACTTAATCAGGCTGACCTCCTTCGAAATGATGTGAAACATCTGTGTGGCAGATGAAACTGGATGTCGATCGACCATGAATTTTATTATAACGTGTACGATGGATGAGACATTGATTCAGGACAAGGACGATGCTGCTGACTCATCTCGGAATCAGTCGCAGTCTCCAAGTCTCCAAGTCATGAATCGTTGTCAATGTCGTGGGTGTGAATCTCATGAGACGCGGAACGTTGGCAAAGGAGAAAGGGAGGAAGAGAGAAAGGGACAAGGAAGAAAGAAAGGAAGGGAAAAGAAAGGAAGGGAAAAGAAAGGAAGGGAAAAGAAAGAAGAGGTGTAGGAAGAGGAGTAGGAAGAAGAATAAAAAGAAGGGTGTGTGACAAAATAATGGGACAGACTGCGTGTGCATGGCGCACGCTGTTTGACATAATAATTTTGTGTAGGCCTATAGAAGAAAAATGCGCGAAGTCTTTGTCTTTGGTCGTCGTGTTTCATCGTCATGATCTACAGTATTCTACACGAATAATGTTTGTAATGTATATGTGACACCGATGACGTCATCCACCGAAACAAATGATGCTGTCATGTATGCTGCTGTGCAGGGCATTCTTAGGTGCAGCAGGGTGCACTTCGGTTGATGTGGACGTCGGTTCATGCGTGCGTATATATATACAGGGTGGGCCAAAAGTATTTGTTCAACTTTGAAGGCCTATAACTTAGGCAGTTTAGCAAGTAAGTGTATGCTTAATGCATCAAATTAAAGGTGGTTATATCAGCTATAAGTCCGACAAATTTCATTACGGTAGCTTGCACTACGCGCCATATAATTATTGTGTACCGAACCTACCTCGTTTTCTGACGTAAACAATAATTTCATCATGACGCCGTTAACAGAAGATGACAGGACTTTGATTCGAATTTTAAGAATTGAAAAACATTTAAATGCATATCAAATGATGAATGAATTTCCTGCTAGAAACTGGAGTAAAAACAATCTCAACCGATTAATTAGACAAATTGACGCGAGTACAAGTTCTAAACGTAAACCTGTTACTGGCCGTCCTCGTTCGGCACGTACCGCTGACAACATCGCTCGTGTAGCTGAATTGATCTGTAGCCAAGAGGATAATCCAGGCACAAGCAAAAGTCATCGAACCACATAACTGGCCGCCTAATAGCCCTGACTTAAACCCCTTTGATTACTCAATCTGGGGTGCTTGCAACAACGGGTTTATCGGGAACGGATAGTAAACGTCGAGCATCTGAAGCGCGTCATCACTCGTTGCTGAACTGAGATCAGACAGGAACTCATCAATGGAGCCATAGATCAATGGGCACGTTGCATTCATGCAGTCATTCGAGCTTGTGGAAGACACATTGAATATTTATTTGACTAAACAATTCTTGGATTTCTTAATGGCTATCAATAATGCAAACTTGCAAAGACTAATTTTCCAAGTATTGTGTTTTGCAAGATAGACGAATTAAAATCATTGTAAACTCATACATATTCAGTACAGTAGTTTTACGCAATTATTATTAAAGCTAAAAATGTACATTTTTGACCATTTGTAGCTGATATAACGACCTTTAATTTGATGCATTAAGCATACACTTACTTGCTAAACTGCCTAAGTTATAGGCTTTCAAAGCTGTCATCTTCTGTTAACGGCGCAATGATGAAATTATTGTTTACGTCAGAAAACAAGGTAGGTGCGGTACACAATAATTATATGGCGCGTAGTGCAAGCTACCGTAATGAAATTTGTCGGACTTATAGCTGATATAATGACCTTTAATTTGATGCATTAAGCATACACTTACTTGCTAAACTGCCTAAGTTATAGGCCTTCAAAGTTGAACAAATACTTTTGGCCCACCCTGTATAATCAGGGCCGGATTAAGCAATGTCGGGGCCCTGTTCGGGAATTTTTGTGGGGGCCCTTTTCGAGAATTTTTTGCGGAACATTTCTAAAATTTTTCGGGAAAATCATACCATTTCATCCGCCAAAAAAGTTGACGACCTTTTTTTCTTTTTTTTTTAGTCATTCGAAATATTTTTGCGAAAATAGTCGTGTGGCCGAAATTTTCAAAAGAATTTTTTTTTACACATTTGTGGGGGCCCCCAAAAGTGTGGGGGCCCCTGTTCCGCCGAACATGTTGAACATGCCTTAATCCGGCCCTGTATATAATATATTATATATATATATATATATATATATATATATATATACGTCGCATTCGGATGACTTAGAAACGTCTTCATTGAATTTCAGGTAATGGAAGACGTCCATCAAACATCATCCCCACATCATATACAAGACTCATCTTAATTTTAAATTCGCTCTTCTCCTCCATTTTCTTTTCCTCTCTTCTCAACTTCTCTTCAATTCTCTCCTTCCCTCACTCCCCTCCTCCCCTCCACTATTCTTTCCTACTCTTTTCTCTCCTCTCGACCTCTTGGAGAGTGCAGTAGGGCCTATAGTATACCCTGGTTGATGTGTATGATGAGGTAGATGAGAGAGAACAGGTATACAGCTTAAGATCTGACGAATAGAAAATTAATTTCACGTTGCTCTGTCTCCTGAACACTCTCTCTGTCTTTCCAACATCCCGCATCTTTTCTCCCTCTTTCTTTGACGTTGTATTTATGTCTTTCCTCATTTCATTCACTTCCTCTCGTTATCTTTCTCTCCATCTTTCTCTCCATCCACCTCAACATGTCTATATAGGCCTATGTATTGTATAATGTATATAATGTACAAATGTACGCATAATTATAAATATAGAGAAAGAGGCAAAGAAGAGACATTGACAGAGACAGAGACAGACAGACAAACAGAGAAAGAGAGAGAAAGAGAGAGCAATTATTTTGACATTTACAGTTAGAATTCCATTGTATAATTATAATAGGATTTAGCAAATACAACTGTACAGTGTACACACAAGAAGACATTTTTTAAATTATGAAATTATGGGGGGAATTATGAAATTATGAAGTTAAATTTTCTAGAAACGGATTCATTCATTCATTCATTCATTTCAAGAATTTATATAGCGCCTCTTCAAGAAATCCACTCAGAAGCGCTCCCAGTCCAACCACGGTGAAACAAAAAAGGTTTAAGGAGCTTGTAGAACACTGACGAGTCGACCCTAGGCAGCAAGCGCATCTGCAACGGGAGACTATTCCAGACAGAAGGACCTACAACTGAGAAAGCACGACGCTGACAGGTTGATGATTCAACACGCGGGACCAAAAGCTTACCGCTAGAGGCAGAGCGAAGGGCTCTGCGAGAAAGGACAACAGATAATGGACAGCAGAGTTCACACAGATAAGTCGGGGCACAGCCAAGAAGACAACGCCAAACCAGTGAAGCAATTCTGTATTCGATGCGCTGTGAGATAGGGAGCCAGTGTAGAGTATCACGAATGTAAGATGAAACGGATGCATATTTGGGGATTCGACCAATTAGCCGGGCTGCAGACCGAAGAACACGGTCAAGTCGGGATATCAATAATAGAGGCAAACCAACCAGAATAGAGCAACAGTAGTCCAAGCGGCTGGTAACAAAAGCATGAACAAGGGTAGCAGCAGAGTTCTCTGATAAGGAGCGAGAGATGACCCGTAGCTGACGAATTTGGTAGTAACAGCCACGAGTAAGCTGGTTGACATGTTTTGAGAAACTAAGTTCTTCATCAAGCATAACACCCAAGTCCCGGACAGAATCAAAAAAGGTAACATGGGGAAATGCTTTAGCCACGGCACAACGATCAACATTTGCCAGTCGTCTACGTCCACCCAACCAGATGAATTGAGTTTTGGAAGCATTAAGTAGGAGGCGGTTAGAGGCTAACCAGCTAGCCAGCTAGCCAGATTATTCTATGAAACGGACAATTACTTCATATTAAAATTAACTAGGCCTATTCTATGAAACAGATCATTACTGGATATTAAATGAATAGTAATTATCAGTTTCGTAGAATAATTCGTGTCTAGAAAATTCAATTTCATAATTTAATCTGCTGACGAAACTAACCACACCAGAGCATTATCACACGAGGTTCTAACAAAACCCATTTGTAATTGATGACGTCATTCTGTCATTGAAACCAACACAGCCACGGATCAGAATCCACGCATCACAGATTTGTTGTTCGTTCACAAGCGAATTATTATCCGGAGTTGCATCAGCGATTGAAGGGTTAGCTGATTAGACATTGAAAGACATGTATGCGATGCACCGTGGCTTAAATATGAATACATCACAGGTCTGGCACTTCGAGGGCTATCTAACAACGCCAACCAATGTCCTTACCATGTCTGTGGATTTGAGTGAAATTAAGAAATGATGCTTGAAAACTCAATCTTAAATCTCAAATGGATTGCTGCGATTCACCGTCGTTGTGTCCTCGATCCATCACTCAGTTTTAAAATTTAATAGCATACCTACATCGAGTAGAACACGATTCGCCAATACCTCGCCGATCAATCTTTGGCCAAAGCAGCGCTGGAGCTGCGCAAATTTAAGCCAACGCGTCATTCGCCGAAGCCAAAGTCACACGTGCGTTGGAGTTGCACCGTTGCACGTGCAGCGGACATTTTCATGTATTCATTGAAAAATATCAAGTACAAAGCCGAGAGTAAGATGTCACTGTAGGTGGGAAAATTTACATTATGCGAAATTGACAATGATGTCTTCGCCTCGATCAATATTCCGCTACTCAAAGGGTGACAAAATTATCGTAATGCGTATTTTTTGCAATAGATCTAATTAATCATAAAAGCAAAAAGGTTATGACAGGCGCTCAGCCAATTTTATGCTACACCCTGACGCAGCTGATAGCATCCTACAACAGTTTGAGGTGGCCAACGGCCCATGTATAGACCCTACACCTTCCCTCTAAGCTTTAATTCGGTGATTGTGGACCTTGTGCTCAATCGTTACAACTATTATAACGACTTCTGCCTCTTCTTGACGACCTCATAACACCACTTGACAACATTTTCTCCATTTTCATTCCTATTGCGCATATCCCTATGACAGAGGCGGATCCAGGGGCCAATGTGGCCATACCCCCCATTCAGAGATTTCCACAGGACGCCCCCTCAGGGTTTCAACAAGCTTCCAATCAATGCAGTGGGAAAGGTGAAAGAGAAAAAAATAGCACATGACTAAAAAAGTCATAAGATTTTTAAACCGAAGTTGCCACGGGTTTCAGAATTGGGGGGGGGGCACTGAAAAAAGGTCATAAGATAGGCTATTTCGGTGAAAGACCAACGAGAATTTTTTACCCACCCAAGTTCAACATTTTGTGACCCCCTTTCAAAATTTCTGTATCCGCCCCTCATATGATCCCATCTTCCCATTCCTCTCTCGCCTCTTACTACGGTATGTGGGGGTAGGGAAGAGATGGAGAGCATTGGAGAGGATAGTTCCTAGCTTGTGCAACATAATATTGTTATTCGCAGGCGTGTAAATTCGATATCCTAACGAATATAATTTTATCTGCGATATCACTTCAGAATTTCTGGCCACTCGAACCTGAATCGCTCGCTGGCCAAAAAGTCTTCGGCATTATTTCTACATAATTATATCTGGTGTGATTGCCATTTTCGTCGATGCGCTGGGGCGGTAATCGCGATCTGGCAGTCTCATTAGTCATCTGATTTCAGTTGGAAGACGATGGCCCTGCTGAGGGGGAAGCAGGCAGAGAAAAGGGGGTGAGAAGACGATCTAGATGGGGTGGGTGAGGGTGAAAGAGAGAACGAGAGCATCATAAGTCGTCTCGGGTTTCGCAATCGTGCAGCGCTAATCATCCGGGTACTGAAGACAGTTTTAATTGACACGGCCGCAACAATATCGCCTCGCAATCACCGTTGCCATGGTAGCACAATTACGAGCGACATCTTGCGAGAGAGAACGACGAATACGGCGCTAGAGGGCTAGAAAGTGAACGAGCGAATTAACGACCTAGAGAGAAGAGAGGAAGGCGGAGGAGCTAGAGGAGGAGAAGAAGGAGGAGCAACAGGAGGAGCAACAGGAGGAGGGTGAGAAGGAGGAAGAGGAGAAGAAGAAGAAGAAGATGAAGAAGAAGAAGAAGGAGAAAGAGGAACAAGAAGAACGAGAAAAACAAGAAAAAGGTGACGGAGAAGTGGCAGGTTGACGTTCAGATTTAAAATAAGTGCATGGACGGTGTCCATGATCCTCCAGTAACACTTCAAGCCGTGAATTGCAACAATAATTGTATGGATAGATCATGGAACGGTATTGTTGAATTAATATGGTTTTAGAAGCAAATAGGAAATGCATGAAAATAATCTTAGGTTTTTGATTTTTTTCACTGCATGAAGTATGATGTATTTTTTTCTACGTAAGGCGTTGTTGTACGTTTGTCTGGAAATGTTGAGAGCTAAATCTGCCAGAGAAGGCGACTGTCGCTTGAATCATTGTCAGCCGTGCTCATGACAATCAAAATTGGCTGTGACTAGCGGACCGCCAGGCGGCCCTCGAATTTCAAATACTAGCGGACCGCCAGTGGCGGCCGTCCAATACGGAATACTAGCAAGCCGCCATGCGGTCGTCTAATGCTGAATACTAGCGGACCGCCAGTGGCGGCCGTCCAATAACGAATACTAGCAAGCCGCGAGGCTTTCTATTTACACCAGCGGTTCTCAACCTTTTTAGTCCGGCGACCCTTTTTTGACATTTCAAAAGTTCTGACGACCCCCAACAACAAAATTGATTGTGTAATTTTTGTTACTATTGTCCATTGTTATGCATTTTCACCCTCATAATACGAAAACTGTTTTCTTTAGTTTGAAGTATCATTTCAGGGCTGATAGTCGTGCTTTATGTCTTTACGGCTTCAAAGTGTCTCCTCCCACTGTTTAGAATTTCAATAAAAAAAACTTCATAATTTCAGTGCTGAAGGCATGGTTTATGACTTTAATAATAAATGTCCTCTTTCCATTCTTGATTTTTTCTAAATTTCCAATCACTATAGCCTATTTTAAACTGTCATCTGAATTCTGTCAATGCTGGTAGGCCAAGTCATGGTTTAAGACTTCAGAATGTCGGCCCCCCCTGCCCCCAGTTGTTAACAATATTTTGGATTTGTGCACCGTAACGTTCTACGCCATCATCTAAAAAAATTACTCACAATTTCAGTGCTCAGAGAGGTGGTCTAGACTTCAAAAAATATTCCTCCCTGTGTTTCTTTAGAAGAATAGCAGAATTTACATTTGAAAACTAAAATTAGCTGCCGCAATCTAACTGATGAATCATAGCAAAATTATGAATAAAAAATTTATTTTAGTTTGTTGAAATTGCAATTTGGTCAATATCTTTTGCAAATTTCTGAAGCGGCCAGGCGACCCCTGGCAAATTGTCAGGCGACCCCCGAGGGGGTCGCGACCCACAGGTTGAGAACCGCTGATTTACACCAATACACAGAGTTTCCAGTGGCTAAACTAACCCTAACACTAACCCTAACCGACCCTCACGACGCCTAACCTGAACCTAACCAACACTCACGAAAAAGATTGGTTACTTACTCTGTTTCTCGTTTCCCTTCTCCATGTTTCTTGAATTTTTTGCCACCATACATATATGTACAGCATAATCGAAGCGAGTATAATAACGGAGCTCGTTCTTTGCACGTGCTGCCTTCTTTGGTGCATATAGTTCATCATGGATTGCAACGTTTTTGCATCCCGCATTGTTAGGTTACTCATTTCATACTCTTTTTTGCAATTTTCTAAGTCATTAAAACAAGAAAACTTTTGTCCGACACAAAACAAACTATCGGTAACTGCCGCCATTGTAACAATATTCAAGAATCAAGACTCGTCATGTGACAGGTTACACGTGACTGGCGGTCCGCTAGTAATTGAAATTGGACGGCCGCCTGGCGGTCCGCTAGTCACTTCGATCAAAATTCTTACAATACTATCATACAATGTCATGTACATGTAGCCTAGATGGCAATTAATGTCGAAACAGAATTTATTTGTTCTGGATCAGTCGGAAATTTTTTGGTTGATTCTGAGTTAAACATACAGCATAGGCTACTATAATAATTTTATGATGCCTACGTTTGTGTCATCAGCAAATAAAACGTAGCCTATTAGACAAAATATCAATGATAAAACTGTTTTAGCGAGTTGTGGACTAAAATCATCAGTACGACAGCGATGCAAATTATAATTATTATGAAGTTGATTTGATATAATTATGTTGATCATTTCTGACGGTAGCGGGTAGTCTATTGCTAAAGAAATTCCAATGAAAGAAGTTGGTGAATTTTCTAAGAAATTTTCTTAAGTTTTATTGCTTTTTTGGACTGCTTAGGCAAATTCTGCACTGAAATCAATAAAGTATAATAGCAGTGAAATTGCGAAGGTATTAGGTTCCTAAAACGTATTTCTATGCCATCCATACATCAAGCGATTCTGTGGAGATGGAATCGCTGCAGTAAATCTCTAATCCCTTTCTCAGGATTTCCTTGGATCGTTTTCACAATTCATTATCTCTTTATCTGCAATGCTGCTGCATGATATATCGTATTGGTGCTGACGATGGCTTGGTGTTGATGAGTCATCGCTTTATATGCAGCGGACTATATATATATAATATTATATTATATATATATTATATATATATGTATATGATGAGTCTAGAACGAATCATCTTTTTGCTGAAGGCTTTTTTAACCACTGCAGCCAGACTCTCGTTTCCGCTTGATGCCTTTTCCGGAAATTTATATAGCGCCCCTTCCAGAAAACTATACTCAGCGGCGCTTCCGACTCCAGCGCGCCCAAAAAGAACAGCTTCAAGTTTGGTAGAGTTCTAGGGTGTAGGCCTAAGTGTAGCTCAAAATGGAAACCATTCCAGACCACTGGGTAACCACAGAGAAGGCTTGATTCTTAATTTTATGGTAGCAGTACGAGCAAAAGAAACCAAGAGGACTCCCTTTTCAGCAAAGCGTAGATGACGACGTCCTTGGATAACCAATGTAATTAAGGCAGCATGGCTCTCGGAGGTTAATTAATGAATTAATTAATTTAATTAATTAATGGCACAATCTTTTTCACTCTTCGGTCTGCATTTAAATATTAAATGTATGTGCATTGAAGTCAAGCTTTGGTGGAGGAAGACAGTTTGCCTTCAGCTGTAGAGGTTATCTCGAAGTGCAGTCTATGTAGTTTAAGATGACTATGACTTACATATAGGAATAAAAAGTCTTTTTTATTTCTTGTACCACTGAAGTCAAAGGTTTAATGCAGTGTTCGGACAGAATGACAGTGTAATTGAGGGATCTTCAACGACAGCATTATGTTCAACAGCGGTAGGCTATCCACGGTGTATAGGCCTACAGCTCTTCAGTCAGAAGATTCAACCATGCAGGAGGGTGTCAGTGATAGTTTCGTCACAAAAGACGAGATACTCTTCGTCATTCATTCGTCTGAAAGCGACAACGTCAGGACGCCGACGTAATATCGCAGCATAATTGACACGAGCAGCTCCATCTAGCGATGAGATGAAACGTGTAGGCCTACACTAGTTCACCACTTCGTTCTTCCCGTGCTCTCTTGAAATCCCCAAACACGATTCTAAAAATTAATGGGAATATGGCTCTACTGAAATCTCATAATTGAACCGCATAGCTGGAATTATAATTGTTTCACAGTTGTTTTTCTGAAGTTCAATCCCGCTGTAGGTTTTCATCATTCACCAGATCTATATCACCAGTCAAATAATTATTAAGATCCAAAAAATCATTCGCATGCTTTCCTCTTTCGCTTTTAGTCATTTTTTCCCCTTTTTTTAAAGGCACTTAGAACATGGATGTGAGGAAGGTCATGGACACCATCAGGGACAGAGAAACCATGGACACCACCAGGGACAGAGAAATGTGGAGACGTCATGTAGGCCTAAAGATCTCATCGGTAACGCAATACCGTACGATTGACGGAAGAGAGGAAAAAAGAAGGCACTTAACGTCTACGCTACGCTGAACCAATTTTCTGCAACAAATTTAACTCTCCAATGACTTCAAGATGTTCATTAATAATTCATTGCAGAGAATTATATAGCGCCTCTTCAGTCTTCAACGTTGCTAGTCATGAGGAGCGCTCTCAAACCATATCCGACTGAAAATAATGGTTAATTAACCGTATAATTATATCAGCACGCTTGACAATTTTCTTGTCTCGTAGGCCTACATTTTTCCTCCATTAACATTCTATTTGAAACTTAACACATAATTCTTTTTAGGATGTCCATTTTACATGCCCTTCTGCAAGGCCGTAGCTATGGGATGCTTTTGATGTTTGTACCCGCCCCCCCACCCAATGAAATAATTATGTAAAAATGAAATAATGCATTTACAAACAACACGTGATGTTAGAAATTGTGTAATGTATTGGGCATAGAGAACCGCTATGAAATCTCACGATGCTTTTCCAAACCCATCATAGTCAGTTGAATCGGTTGATTGTGTGCTTGCTCACAGTCGAGTAACAAGTAAATATATCCCAGAACTGAAATCTTGGCTACGGCCTTGTCCTTAATTCTGTTACAGTAAACGGTAAAAATTTAATGCGCAACGATGCTAAACGATGCAATGATTAAAATTTAAAATGATTAATGAAATTATGACGAGAGGCCAGAAAAGATATTTCTTAGTCGCTTTGGCCATCATGCATGTGCTGAGGCAAAGAAAATGAAATCGCAGCACAGATCAAGGCCGTATAGATATAGGGGTGTTTTGGGTGTTTGAAGTTGAACATCCCCGAAATCAAATCCTGGCTACGGCCTTGGCGCAGATGATGATGTCTCTCGTGGTCGGTTCTCAGTCAGATCGGGTAGAGATTACGATCTAGACTCTCTTCCAGAGACTTCTCCTCATAAGAAACGCTTCATCAATCAATGCATGAAACGCCGAATGAAAGCAATACAAAAGACGGAGGATAAATCCGATCTGCTGATCCTCAAAGTCGTAATCGGTTTATACGACCTGCACGAGAGGAGAGGATAGGAGTCAGAGGACAGCTGCAGATGAGAGCATTGCTGAGGAGAGGAGGGGAGAGGAGAAGAGGGGCAACCCCGGGCAAGGAGGGGAGAGGAAGGAAGAGGAGGGGAGAGGAAATTGGGTTTACAGAACACGTTTTAGATTTTATCAAATTGCTATTTGTACTATATATTTGTAACTAAAGGCATAGGTATAAGAAGAGACGGGTTATGAGTGTTAGAAAAAATTGTATAAAAATAAAACGTTTTTCTTTCTTTAGGGTGTAGCAATTTGCGTGCAATGCAATTGTATTGCTCCATTGACAGTTGGAGCCATACCCTACAATATCTAATAACCAAACGACAAAGGTTGGAAGTAGCGTCAATGAGTCTAACGTGGATTGGCCGAGATGTAGGTGAGCACGTAGACTCGTAGTGTGTTTTGCATTGCAGCCAATCCTCCTCATCCCAATGCAGTCCTCAATGTGAGTCATCCATCGATGCGATCGCCTGCCACTAGAAAATCGTCTCTGGAATGATAAATTGCATGTCTGGAAAGGAGGACAAGACTCAGACTTGGGGTGTGGACCTGTCTATACAGTAATTCACAAAGTCATTGCCCTTCTGCTAGACGAGACCAATCCGGTACATCTGACTTGCCACAGCAGCAAAACATAATCCACGGTTTTCCTGTCGCAAACGCCATTTGCTTCTGGTTCGCCATTCTCCAAACGGTGTTGGTTAATGAAAATACAGCAGCATCTTTGCGCGTTGATGCATAACAACTCGAGCAACGCATCGTAACTGTGTCCAGCAAATCTATTGCTATTCAGTAGCCTAGCCTACTACTGGTGCATGCATACATCGCCCTAAATAAAAGCGCAAAAAACGCAGAGATAAAAACACGAGAAGGTAGATTCGTACACAGCAAACGCGCAATCGAGTAAACACCGAATGATTTCGTTAATCCACTTCTGATAATGAAGCACTAATTGAAACATAGATATATAAATTGAAACATAGATATATAATTGAAACATAGATATATAAATTGAGACATAGATATATAATTGAAACATAGATATATATAAATTGAAACATAGATATATAAATTGAAAGATAAATATAACCTGAAACATAGATATATAAATTGAAACATAGATATATAAATTGAAAGATAAATATAAATTGAAACATAGATATATAAATTGAAACATAGATAATTTAGATATATATAAATTGAAACATAGATATGTAAATTGAAACATATATATATATATATATAAATTGAAACATAGCTATATAAATTGAAACATAGATAATTTAGATATATATATATATATATATAAATTGAAACATAGATAAATTGAAACATAGATAGATAAATTGAAACATAGATATATAAATTGAAACATAGATAAATTAGATATATAAATTGAAACATAGATATATAAATTGAAACATAGATATATAAATTGAAACATAGATATATAAATTGAAACATAGATGCATAAATTGAAACATAGATATATAAATTGAATGCGGCGGTCGAAGAGTAAACACAGCTCACGACGATGCATCGCTATCGTCATCAATTATCGTCAGCAACAAAAAACAGCAACAACAGCAACCAAAGCAATATACATGTATATATATATATATAATTATGTAGTCAGGTAAAAAAAAGGATCGGCTGCAAAAAGGTAAAAGTGTGCCACATAATTCCATTCGTCTTTATATGAGCTGAGCATAATAATCATCGTCGTCGTCATCATCATCATCATCAGCAGCAGCAGCAGCAGCAGCAGTATGATAAGGGCGATCTCAAACTTTGTCCTCAGTCATGACCTTTCAAACGAAAATAGCAGGGCTGTTTATTGTGTACAACTGCACTTTAAAAAAGCCCTAGAAATTGGATTATATTGTCGAACGATCGTGAAAGCTGTCTTTGCGCGATAGTAAGGACACTTTAAATTCAATCTGAAAACTGCTACCATTATTTTCATTCGCACACTAATCCCATTGAGGAAAAGACTCAGAAATACCAAATGTATAAAGTACTACCGGGTACTACAGTACTGTATTGAACACTCGTGGAACGCGGTGGTGCAGGGGGTATGTTCGCTGCCTTGCAGCCGAAGGTTTACCGGTGCGAATCCGCCCGATCCGCCGCGTATACCTTAGGCAAGTCCTTCTATCGCAATTGCTCAACGCTTTGGCGTGGAACTCCGAGTCTCCGATTCAGTGTTCGTGTTGTGGTCGGGAGCGCTTCTGAGTAGATACTTTATGGGGCGCTCTAACAGGTGCATATACATAACTCATAAGTACATCAATTTAACACCTTGGAATCTTATATAAAGGGTGCGCCAAAAAAACCTAAGTTGCTTGTCGATATCTTGGCCAGAAGTAAAAATTTCGAAATGAAATTTTACAGTCTTAAAGACATTAAATGTCTTTAAGACTGTAAAATTTTCATAGCCTATTTACACATGATGGCCAGATTTCATTAAAAATTTTCAAACAGAACAAAAGTTATACCCCTTTTAGTGAAGCCACCCACCTGTTTTTTGACAATTCAAAAACGCGACGTAACAGAAAGTAGTTAAAAACACGATTTTATTAAGTCTCATCTCATGCGCCATAAAAGGATTACTCAAAATTTTTATACAAAACGCCAATCAATTATTTCTCTTACCTTACGAAAATCATCTTGTACGAATTGTCAGTTAACACAAGACGAGAAGTGAGTCTGTTCGAGAATCCTGTTCTAAGCTTCCTATGGTAGATCTAATTGAGTGTCTCAGACAAATACATTTGCGTGATTGTCACCAGCGCTGTCGCAACACTCACTGTTTTCACTGCAAACGAATAATTCTATGCAGATATTTAGGCCTACAGATCATAATCGTCAGAATGCAACCACAAACACTAATACCACCGTCACCCGTGCATGGGTGCATCATGCGTCGGGATTTGTCATATCCTGTCGCATATCACTGATGGAAGAATGACAAGACTTTGCGTTTAACAATTCGTGCGTTGTCTCCAAGCGCACATCTCTGCCTAGCGATGCATGTGCGCACTGCACAGTGCACAACTGCACAATGCACATGGTCAGGCGGATGTCTCGCGATGTGCTCTGCTATATCTCATGCATGTCTGGCAGACCCGCCGTTATAAAGTGCCACACAGCACTGCATGTGTCATACTACTAACTCCGCCACTGCTCAGACTTTGCCAGTGCCAATCCTAAGCCTGGAGAAAAGAGGAGGGCGACAATGATCATCTTTGATGTGACACGGTGTCAACAGGAAGCACTTTGTCATACTAAACTATAATATTCAGTTGTCATATCCAACTGCATGATATATTACAGACTGCATTTGCGCTAGTTTTATCCTGACCTGTCTGCATGATGTTTCAACATAATATAATATATATTATATATAGCCTATATATTACATTCTCATTTGTAGATTACATAATATAACTTACATAACATATGCAATAATTATTATGTCCATGCATAAAAACGTGCAATTACTGACCATTTTACCAGAGCAGATATCATAAATATGTCAGCTATTGTTTCCTTTGAAGTCGTGTGAATTGCATCTATAACTACCGTCAATCTAGTTAATGGCTATGTGGGTGGTTTTACAGCTTCTGATTTTGCTGGTAATGTTGTTCAAAACACTGCTTCCTTCCTGCCATATAAACAGACGATTATTTAGTCTTGACTCAAATGCAAAGAACTGATTGCTGATGACGTGGCTAATAATGTAATTAGATTCTAATCTTTGATTGCAGATGAATAATTAATTGAAGATGGCTGTGAAGGAAACGACGATGCAGTTGACAAAATATGTTGTCTGGAATCAAATTCCCTCTTATACATAGATCTAAACATCAATCTTGTTTCGGAGGGTTTTAATTCCACAGACCGGTGCTGTTTATCTCTTCGGTAAACGGACATTGCTCCTCTGTCCATCACGGAGGTGGGGGTAGTGTCTTTCGGACAGCTGTTTGACTTAAGACAAATAAATTTGCTTTCGACTTCATTTTCCGAATGACCTTTTGATTCGTTTACATGACCAAGACGTGACAGTGGACCCGAAAATTGACTTTCCCTGAGCGTGACTAAACAGTAAGCAAGAATATTATTATCGAGCATTCTTTTATCAACTATGCCAAATGCGTCACTCGCAGTCTTACAAGTCCGTTTCCACTCTGATGCATTCATATAATATTACATGTATATATAATATTATAAATGTATATATAATACATAGAGTCTATATATGTCTATATTATATGCATTCAAATATAATTATGTGCTGTCTTGTAGTAATCGACTTCCGTTGGTTTCAAATGCTGCCTGTTGATGTTATTGGTCAGCTTCAAAGTTTTACCACAGATCCAAGTCTATAGGCTACGTGCAGGTGAAATTGCGTGTATTGTCCATTGAAGTTTAATCGAGATACTCCTGTGTTGCGCAACTATAATTTGTTATAGGCCTACTACTTGGCCGGTGGTGCTATCCATCTATTCTACATTGTATGTTATAGAGAGTTAAGCATTATCCTCTCAGCAGGGCTGAAAGTCAGCCGGGTCTGTCAGGGTCTGCGATCCGACATTGATTTTCGTGATCTGCTGTTGCCGGGTCTCAGCCGGGTCGCATGTTTAACAAATTTGGGTCAAAAATAGGTAAAAATTGTAGGAATTTGACAAATTTTGGCAAAATACAAAAAAGGTCGTCAGAATTTTTTTGGCCCAAAGGCGTCGATCCACCGAAGTCAGACCCGTCGGCAACTTTTCTAAACTACTTTCAGCCCTGCGGCCTCTCAGTTCCATCTGTGTATGCCTGATTGTGAACCACCTCTAGTGATAGATACCTTTGCAGCAAAATGTTTTCCCATTGGTCCCTGTATACGTTGCATGCAACCGCACTGCATGTAACATGGATGTTTCGTTGTAGCCGGTTTCTTATTCCAAGACGAGCCTTGCTCTACTTTCTGTTGCCATATAGGCCTATCATTTGCTAACAATATTACGTTTTGCTTCAAGATATCGAGCATATCGCAAGTAATTACACAGAATCCTGCGGAAAGACTGCGTCGTATTCTGTCGAAGTCTTTTGTTGTCAAGTATAGCGCTTCCAGTGATTGGTTAAATAAGCGCTGCATAAATATTGACTCGCAAATAAAGTTCACGAACGTTTGCATGCATGTATGGATGCATGCATAGGTTTAGCTACATACATTCAAACAACTTGGTTGCTTGGATGTTTGACTCTTTAAATTTACCAAGACGGTCATTGTGAAAAGATGTTACTTGAAATTAAAATTCAGTCCTATAAAAAAATAACGAGTATAGTAAAATTCAATGTCGGTGTTTTTAGTTGCAAACTGCAGATCTGACTGCATTCTGGGGTTTTCTACAGCTGGGGTGCAAAAATATTGCACAATATTTTGATTACTTGTTACGTTGTCTCTGCCTCTACATAACAGTCATGCACAACAAGACTATTGAATAGCCGCTATCATAATAATATATAATGTATCCGGTCTATAGCAACGAGCCGTAATGAACCTATTTTGACAACTCCAGCAGGAACTGTTGCTTCTTGCGGTCTTCTCAGTGCGTGCTTAACAAAGCCTGCAGTGCACTGATGATGATGATGTCGCATCATGCTCATGCACGTGCGAAAATTATATCAAGGCCCACAAAGTCCGACAACTCGTCCATAAATCAATAATCTGTTAGCAAATATACCTGTGCGTGTCATTATCCGGTCTGCCATTGCAAGACATGCCGACAGACAAAGACATGCCAGCGGACAATGACATGCCAACAGACAATGACATGCCAACAGAGTACAGACAATGACATGCCAACAGACAATGACATGCCAACAGAGTACAGACAATGACATGCCAACAGACAATGACATGCACGCATACACTCACTAACACGCACACTGCACATGGTCAGAAAAACACACCAGCATGCGTGCTTTCCTATTAGACATTATCGCAATTGCATAATGTAATGTAATGTAAGTCTCCGAGAATTTCTCAGCGCCCACAAAAGCCACGTCAGAGAGATCAGCTTAAATTAAGTGAATCACCGGCGCAATATCAAATCAAGTCCTCAATAGCCAGAGCTGCCCTTTTCATTCTGGTGCCAGGTAGGATATATAAGCTCAGAACTTCTGATGCTCCACTTAAAAGCCAATCACAGACCACCACTGACCACCAGTTCAGCCACTATATATAGGCCTATAGGCCTACATGTATATAATATATATATACACATGTACATATATATATATAATGAAGAAGGCAACTGTGGAAATATAGAGCACAACTTTTAAGTCGCGCTAACTTTAATCTACATAATTCCATACAACCTCAATTATGAAGACAATATTTTTCTGTCTCAGTCGAAAATCGTTGCTTTACTAAACTGATAGGCCCCTATTATCATCTGAATCCAGTAGGGCTTATACCTGCACATGGATTACATTCAATCAGATGCAAACCGCTTATCAAAGTCTGCTATAAAGCCGCACGAAAATGAGAAAGAGAACTGTCCATACGAGATTATGCTCATAAATTATAATGAATTGTTATAATATACTTTAAAATGCTATAGCCATGCATGTGGATCGAAGACTGTTTTCCTTTTCAACAGAACATCGCCAGCCCACACAGCCATGCAAGGAAGCCATCGAAATGCTGACAAGAGTGACCCCAGACTTCATTTCTCCCACATTATGACCTCCGAGCAGCCCAGATTTGAATCCTGTCGACTATAAAGTGCACGTGTGGAACGTGATGCAAGACCGAGTCTACCAGACAACAATCCATGATATAAACGATCTGAAGCAACGCTTGTTGGAAGTGTGGGATGGCCTGGACCAGAGGATAATCGACGATGCTGTTGCCCAATGCATGGCGCCAGCGCTTTCAGGTTTGCGTACAAGCAGGAGGAGGACAATTTTTGAGCATGCTATTTATTTAAATAATCAAACCATACTGTTGGAGTCATATTGTTAGTTCAATTCTCTACATATCTGGAAAATTTTAGAATGACTAATCATCAGGCATTAGAGATATAAGAAAACATTTTATTGAATCTGACAGAAAATTGCTTGTAAACTGAAATTTCTGCATATGAAGTTAAAAGATTCATATCTTTTTATCCGTTAAACTTTATTTCATGAAATTTTGGAATCATATTCTTAGTCCAATTCTCTAAATATTTGGAAACGTTTAGCGCGATATGTTATCAGGCATTAGAAATATATGAAAAACAGTGTGGTTTAGTTTTTTAATCACGGTGTATAATAATTATTATAAGAATGTTCTTGCGCATATTCACAGGAAAAACTGTGATTGATATACAGGGTGGCTCAATAAAAAATACCCCAACCGACAAATTGCAATAACTTCGCAACCAATTGAAAATTTTCTGCGAAAATTTCACAATTTGTAGGGAAATGAATTTCCAACAATCCCTGAAAGTTTCACTTTAAAATTTTCATGTTTGCAAAAGTTACAGCTGTTTAAACTTTAAATTTCGTTTTTTCAAATATCCGCGGAAAAGTTAACGTCACTTGTAGATTTCCATGTCAAATGATATCACTTTCACAACGACCGCAGAAATCAGTTTTACAGTTTATCGTAAAGTATGGGAGTGTCCACTCCCTGCTTTAACTCGAGATCAAATTATTTTTGTGAAGCTCAGTATGGCCTTGTTGATCGAGTCCTACGGCAACTGATCCCACATTAGCAGCAAGATTTCCTTCAGTTAGCTAATGTTCTCCAACTTGGGATGAAATGTCTTGCATCGTTCCAGCAGATTTGACGCTGAAACTATGATGTGCTTTGCAAACTTTACCTTTGCGAGTACCAAGCGAATTTCGTGAACATCGCGCTTTTTCCGTCAGACCAAACGACCACTGTCTTCCTGCTTGTTCACACGGCAAGGTTAGTTATGATGACGCTACCTTATGAATGACCAACAAACTCAATATACCTTAACCCTCTTGATTATCACATATGTGGAGCTCTGCTACACATTTCATCCCAACTTGGAGAACATTGGCTGGATGAAGGAAGTCTTGCTGGGATCAGTTGCCGGAGGAGACGATCAACAAGCCCATACCGAGTTTCACAAAAAGAATTCGAGCTCGTATTAAAACAGGGAATGTACTTTACGATAAGCTGTAAAACGGATTTCTGAGGTGGCAGTGAAAGGTGATATTATTTGACATGGAAATCAACAAATGACGTTCATTTTTCCGTGGAAATTCGAAAAAACGGAATTGAACGTTTGAACAGCTGTAACTTTTGCAAACATGAAAAGTTTAAAATGATACTTTCAGGGATTGTTGGAAATTCATTCCCCTACAAATTGGGAAATTTTCGTAGAAAAATGTCAATGGGTTGCGAAGATATGGCATTTTATCCGGTGGGGTATTTTTTTTAGCCACCCTGTAGACAGGAATCGTTGCACGCTATAGACTGAGAACTATAAAGGAAGGAGTTCAGAAAGCAATAGATAGAGAGACAGACAGACAGAGAGACAGAGACAAAGAAGAAACGTGTTGAGACAGAGAGGTTAAGTAGTACTTACAATGTGCTACCTGAAAATAACTCCCGCAACGCGTCGCTAAGTGACGTCGATGTACTGCATTATATCAATGCAGCGTCATCTACCGCCTATATATGACTCGGGTTTAATTAACGAGCACCTCTGCCGCCTCTCTGCAGCTCCATTGCCTTATTGCCAATTGTGTCGTTCTAATGAATGGCTCGTTAACGCCTTGCCACTCTCAACCATCCACCTCGGCAGAAGAGAAAAACTGGTCAAGGGCAAGGCATGTTGTCGGGGGGGGGGGGCTGCAGGAAAGGACAAAACGGAGGAAAGGTCATTGGTGAGAAGAGAAGGTGAGGGAAGGCGAGAGAATAATTGGTAAGCCTTGAAAAGAAGAAGGATTTCTGGAGGGAAACAAGGCACAGCCGATTGATTAGATCGCTCGCCTTCTATACTCTATTATAGCGGCGTGCATGGAGAGTAGCTGCAGAGTACTTAGCGCACAATCATTGAGCGGCATCGATCGATACCTGGTAATTAGACAGCGTTTAATCTAGGCACCTCCCATGGGGGGGGGGACTGGGGAGGTTCCTCGGAATCTACTCTCCCCAGAAACGTTTAACAAAATCATAATAGCTTTGGGCTGCTGTTATAATAATTATTGCATGAACAGTTACAAAATATGGTAGGCCTAGTGTTACTTACTGTGTGTGATATTATGATATAGTGATATTATTTACCAGTATGATGTGGGATAATATCATACTATATAATGAGTATAATTGCGGTTGATATGGTAGCATTATAGTTGTGCAAATTTTGTGTTTGTGCAACTAAATAATTCCTTTCTAGTGCAATCTTTCAAATTTCAAAAAGTCAAATTTCAAGATGTTTTGTTCCCGGTGCACTTAGTAAAACAACATTACTAAATGCATGGCTTCGCAATTCTGAATATTTGAACAACTCGTGCTTGCTGTGTGCACTATTAAATTTTGTAGAAATTTATACTGGCAGCTAATTTGGCATGTTATCCTTATGACGAAAATTAATGACGTCTTAAATGCAGCGTTAACTCCCCAATCGCAAATTAAAATGTTCATAACTTGTGATTTAAAGGGAATTGGGAGGTGAATGCAGTCGCGCTCACCTACAAATTCGAATGATAATGATTTGCAAAATGTTTTGTCGCGCGCCGTTTCAAGCCATTTCTTGGGACAAATACATATAGGCTAGATCTACATGCGCACAAAAGTACAAACTTTCAGAAATATAATATAGCTTGTACAGAAAAGCCCGTGTACTCAGCTTATTCTACTTATTTGCCCATCTCAAATACTACATATTCAAAAAAATTGCGCCGTTTGCCGCTGTTGCATAATATCAGCCTATAGGCCACTTCCTGTACATGGTCTTTCAGACGTACATGCATGTATAACGAAGTCGAAGAGTCAATTTCTA
The DNA here is from genome assembly GCA_945859605.1 of Lumbricus rubellus. NCBI lineage: Eukaryota > Metazoa > Annelida > Clitellata > Crassiclitellata > Lumbricidae > Lumbricus > Lumbricus rubellus. The sequence goes on from OX243814.1 coordinate 20,177,501, forward strand.
TCTACTTTCTGGCTCCAATCTTCAAATTCAACTACATCATGCACTTCTATCACCAGCAGTTTCTGAATATTGTGCGCCACGAAACGTGCGGAAATAGATCTATATTGTCAGTCAATACATTGATACATGACGAGACATCCATAATATGGATGTCTCGTCATGTATCAATGTATTGATACATGACATGATCTGTATAATATATTATATTATACTAAACACCTGCTCGACTCAACGATGTGTTTATATATACACATATATACATTATACAGGGTGGCCCAAAAGTATTTGTTCAACTTTGAAGGCCTATAACTTAGGCAGTTTAGCAAGTAAGTGTATGCTTAATGCATCAAATTAAAGGTCGTTATATCAGCTATAAGTCCAACAAATTTCATTACGGTAGCTTGCACTATGCGCCATATAATTGTTGTGTACCGCACCTACCCTGTTTTCTGACGTAAACAATAATTTCATCATTGCGCCGTTAACAGAAGATGTCAGGACTTTGATTCGAATTTAAGAATTGAAAAACATTTAAAAGCATATCAAATGATAAATGAATTTCCTGCTAGAAACTGGAGTAAAAACAATCTCAACCGATTAATTAGACAAATTGACGCGAGTGCAAGTTCTAAACGTAAACCTGTTACTGGCCGTCTTCGTTCGTTGACTTCTGAAAGACCGTAAACACTTTACTCAAAGCGTCATGGTTTCAGTGGCTGTCTCCAATCTCGGCAAAACTGCTCCATTCTTTGTGACACCCAAGGCCAAAGTGAACAGCGTGTACTACTGTGATGAGGTACTTGGACGTGGATTACTGCCAGATATGCGTTTGAAGTCTGGAAATGATTTCGTTTTTCAGCAAGACGGAGCTCCCGCTCATCGTTCTCGTCATACCGTGGAGTTTTTGAACGCGAACGTTCCTGAGTTCATCGAACCACATAACTGGCCGCCTAATAGCCCGGACTTAAACCCCGTTGATTACTCAATCTGGGGTGCTTTGCAGCAACGGATTTATCGTGAACGGATAGTAAGCTAAACGTCGAGCATCTGAAGCGCGTCATCACTCGTTGCTGGACTGAGATCAGCCAGGAACTCATCAATGGAGCCATAGATCAATGGGCACGTCGCATTCATGCAGTCATTCGAGCTCGTGGAAGACACATTGAATATTTATTTGATTAAATAATTCTTGGATTTCTTAATGGCTATCAATAATGCAAACTTGCAAAGACTAATTTTCCAAGTAGTCCTATTGTGTTTTGCAAGATAGACGAATTAAAATCATTGTAAACTGATACATATTCAGTACAGTAGTTTTACGCAATTATTATTAAAGCTAAAAATGTAAATTTTTGACCAGTTATAGCTGATATAACGACCTTTAATTTGATGCATTAAGCATACAATTACTTGCTAAACTGCCTAAGTTATAGGCCTTCAAAGCTGTCATCTTCTGTTCACGGCGCAATGATGAAATTATTGTTTACGTCAGAAAACAAGGTAGGTGCAGTACACAATAATTATATGGCGCGTACTGCAAGCTACCGTAATGAAATTTGTCGCACTTATAGCTGATATAACGACCTTTAATTTGATGCATTAAGCATACACTTACTTGCTAAACTGCCTAAGTTATAGGCCTTCAAAGTTGAACAAATACTTTTGGGCCACCCTGTATAATTACATATAATTATAATATAATATATATAATATTATATATATATATAATTACATATATAATATAATATATATAATATTTTATATAATTATAGGTGTGGAAATGCCTATTTCAACTCTAACCATAGGCCTATATGGCAATAGCATACATAGAAAATACCTGTTCACACCATATGAGTATATATATAGATCTATATATTTATTTATATGATGCATGTAAGTAGGGTACTTATGACAGTGACGCTTCACTTTGCACCCAATGACCCCGTGACGTCATCCACTGCCAGAACACAAAGGAATAATGACGTAATCCACTGCCAGAACACAAAGGAAAGATGTTCCAAAACCCCGGACCTGACAGAACACAAAGGACTGGGCTTTTCAAAACACCGCGGCGGACAGAACACGTAGTTGGAGTGGGGTATGAACTATCCTATAACTGTCATTTCAAAACACCGCGGCGGAGAGAACACTTAACTGGAGTGGGGTATTGTTCTAGGAACTCTATAATTATAGGCCTTTTGATGTAAAGGCCTTTGCGTGCACATTCCTGTCTGTCTGTCTGTCTGTCTTTCTGTCTGTCTGTATGTCTGTCTGTCTGTCCGTCTGTCTGTCTGTCTGTCTGTCTGTCTGTCCGTCTGTCTGTCTGTCTGTCCGTCTGTCTGTCTGTCTGTCTGTCTGTCTGTCTGTCTGTCTGTCTGTCTGTCTGTCTGTCTGTCTGTCTGTCTGTCTGTCTGTCTGTATGACTTACTTGTACGTCAAAAATAATTACAAGCATTGAAAAATAAATTTTTATTCTTTCACAGGGTATTGCACTCCCATAGCCCCCAAATAGTCGACGCCGGTAGAGTGCAACAAATTCTTACGTTCACTGAACCCTATAATTATGATCACACGACGGTGAAGACGCCCCAGGCATCGGTCGACGGACGGCGGTCGCGAGCAGTGAAGCGTGTCATAACAGACACCCGACAAACATAACGCCCCGGGCGATCACCAAGCTATTGAAATGGTCAGCCGTTTAATAAGAGACGAACGCACGTGTAAGGACCATTCATTCAATAATTACAAATCATTGCTTTTATCGTCCGTACACACACAATCTTTGATCACATACGTATTGATTTATAACACACGAGGCCATGTAGATGCGCATAAGTCAAAGTATAGGCCTTTCGTCTTCACACACCCTCTTCCTCCTTACCCTCCATTCCTTCTCCTCCTCCTCCTTACCCTCCATTCCTTCTCTTCCTCCACCCCATCTCTTCCTCCTTTTCACCTCTCTTCTTCAAAGTCGATGGTCGTCTGTTTGATCATCAAAAGACCGCACCTCTAAAGAGGCAGGAATCAAAAATATTCTGTTTGATCATCAAAGAGCATAGTACTTCTAAAGATTCTTTCATCTGACACGTACAGACACACAAAAGTATTGCGAAATGTCTCTTTTCTCTGCCATCCCCCAATATCTGGCTTCTATAAAACGGAGCAAATGCCCACAGAGTAGCACAGACGCCTTCAGAAAACAGCAGATCTACAACGAAGTTCGAACTACAGACGACTCTCGTTCTACAATCTTGTGTCAGACGATAGCAACAAGACATCAACTTACAACAGAATGTCTTCACGTATGTATAGTATTATTTTAATTTGTACCAACTTGAATAATTTCAGAATTTTATTTAATGTATAGGACTGTAGAGCTTAAATTTCTTCATCTGTCTTAAACACACGGCTAATATTTCTTTCACCAGATTAAATTCATAGGCTCTGTCTTAAACACACGTCTAATATTTCTTTCATCAGCTTAAATTCATAGGCTCTGTCTTAAACACCCGTTTATTCTTTCTTTCGTCAGCTTAAATTAATTTCGTAGGTTCTGTCTTAAACACCCGTTTATTATTTCTTTCGTCAGCTTAAATTCGTAGGTTCTGTCTTAAACACCCGTTTATTGCTTCTTTCACCAACTTAAAATAATTTCACAGACTCTGTCTTAAACACCCGTTTATTGTTTCTTTCGTCAGCTTAAAATAAATTCTAGAGGCTCTGTCTTAAACACCCGTTTATTGTTTCTTTCGTCAGCTTAAAAGAAATTCATAGGTTCTGTCTTAAACACGGCTTTTATTTCTTTTCTAGAATCCAAAATGCTTAGCGAAATTGAAAAGGAGGAGGAAATGGAAAAACAAGCGAGAATTCGTAACAGATGGCTTGAAATGGGTATGTAGTCTACACACCAAATTTATATTTTATGTGTGAAATATTTTACTCAAGACATATTTTGTTATAAATAATTGTAAAGAATTCAAACATTTTACTAGTTATAAATGCTGTATTTTAAATTTTCAGATATAGATGTTATAGTATTCGCATTTATTTCAGAGCGAAAAAGAAAAGCTGTTGAAATGAACATCGACACAGCTCCCAAGCATTCAAGTAGGAAATGTTTCTTTATTCTCTGGCAATTTTTCGCTCTTAGGTCTTTATTGACAGCATTGGAAGAAGCTAACATTTGGCAACTTATAGAATTCATTGTGTTATATCTTATATAGAAATTATTATTATTATTATTATTATTATTATTATTATTATTATTATTATTATTATTATTATTATTATTATTATTATTATTATTATTATTATTAACATTACATAATGTGAAGGTGCTCACCATAATAATCGAAAGCTCATATTATTATAGCACACTCTTTTTCGTGCGGACTCGGGCACTATAGCATATTTTGACTTCTACAGGTAAAAAGAGCCCAGCTTTCGCGCTGTGTTGTGTGACGTCATTTTAATGTTGTGCATACCTTGCTATGACATCGTTGCTTTGGAGGAACAAATTTAATTCTCCACACAAGAAATATTTTATACAACACATAATTTTATTCATTTATAGAACTCGGTCAGAACAGTGGTGCTGCGACTACGTCTTCGACGATGACAGTTCCGCCTTCCACATCGGCAGAAGCACGTGCCGAACCATCGTCTTCCAACACTGCAAGAGAGTCGTCTGGGCCATCAAGTAAGTTGAGTTCGAAAATTTTCAATGTCTTTCATAAGTAGGGTAGAAACGCGTGTTACAGCACTATAAACAAGTGTTTGTGATTGTTTTGCATTGTTTTGCCTAAAATGTTGTCATACATTTTACCTCTTTTTTTTCCATGCGCGCACACACTTGCTCTATACTGCATGAACCGCATCACACCCATAAAATATCCTTCCGCGGTCATACACACAAGTATGTAGAACTACTTTTGCGTAGGAATTTGTGAAAAAGTAGTTCCAGGGCTATAATTACGTGATGTGTTGAACGTTCGAAACACAACAGAGCATTTGAAATTTAGCACCTTTTGTAAAAGTAGTGTGCCTCTGTGAAAAAAAAGCAGATATAGAAAACTCTTTCCTATTGAACAATCTAAAGCGATCTTTGAAACTCGACTACAGCAAAATGGATAAATAAATTTCTTATTCTTTATGTTCAGTATTAGGCGTCACATATTTTCCTAACTCTCAAAACCCATATATTTCTGTTTCTAGCGAGCAAGCACGATGCAACCCTCGAACAACTGCTCAAGGAAGAAGCTCAACTGAAGACGAGAATTCGAGAACTGGGTAAGTTTTACTTCAACACATTTAAAGTGTAAGCTTTTTAAAAAATTATAAATAAATAAATTAACAAAAAATAAAAAATAAAATAAAAATATTTTTACTTGCAATATTTAAAATATTTGATTTATTTAAAATTATTTTGGAACATTTATAAATGTCAAACACTGTATGTTGTAGAAGTGAAGCGAAAGGCAGACGCAGATACCGGTCATGCAGCTAAGTAGGCCTACACTAAGTTGGAAACCAGCGGTCCGAGTCCTGTTCCGGCGGCGGCGGCGGTGCCCGGTCCAAGCAGAGGCAGCGCGGCAGAGTCCGACTCGACAAGTAAGCCCCTACAAACTTGAGTCCTTTACAAATTTTTGCATACATCATATGTCAGCTTTCACAAACGCTAAGTCAACGTTCTTTCATCCAACTCATACGTACAATAACACTCATATTGTGTTCCACGTATGTATACATTCAGTAAGTAGTATACAATCTGCGAACTTTAGCTGGATTTGACATTATTATGGCAAATATTTTCTTTGAAACTCTTTAGGTCGATGCGAATCTTGTCGATCTTACAAACAGAACCTGACGAATAATCTCTGCCCAACCTGTTTGCTGAGGCGAGAGTGTCCTCAATGCAAGAATCGGCGACCTTCGCGGTTCTTCAGGTCTGATCAGGATGTCTGCGTAACATGCTTCAAGAAGAACTTCAACCCGTCCGTTCGCACATCAACACAGAATGCGTTCATAGACGTTTCGTTTCCAGCGCCACAGACAACTGACGTACATAACATGCTGCTGACGGAATCGTCGCGCATGATGAACACTCTCGAGGATACATTCAGAGACGAAGGGTAAGCGTGTACAAGCTACAAACTTTGTATTAAACGCAGCATTTTGAACTTAGAAAATTTTATGCTACTGAACTTAGAAAATTCTGCCATAAAATGTTGTTGGACTTTCTGATCTTGCACTTTGTTTGGACTTAGAAAATTCTGTAGTGTGTTCGGACTTGAGCAAACCTATATTTGTACATTGATTGGCCTTAGAAAATTTCTGATCTTACAGTTTGTTTGGACTTAGAAAATTTTGATGTACTTAGAGTGTTTGGGCAATTCTGGGATTGTTCATTGATTGGATAAATTTTCACATCCTTGACTTCATTTTGTAAAGTGCGTGATATATTCGGGATGCGTGTTATTTTTATGCTTTTCTATAGACCTGTGAAATGGTACGTGGCGGTCGACGTTGACTTCAAGCGAACCACACCAGACGGGGAAGCGCAGACGGTCGGGTATTTCAAGTCGGTACCGGCAACACTCACACACCCATTTCAGATTGCAGACCAACTACAAGAGGCCGTGCAAAGAATCGACGAGTTGGTAGATACGTTTACGAGCGAAAGTTCCGGCTGGACGGTAAATGGTGTGGTTGATTTTAAAATTTGCAATGCCGTCTTCGACCCCATAGGAGCATCGAGCTACATCCCTACGCCGCAATACATTGTTAATAAGCGAGCTACTCTGAACGTCCAAAACGATGATGACTTCTGCTTTCTGTATGCAGTTTTGGCAGTATCGCACTACCAAAACGTTAATGCACATAGAGCTAGCAAATATATTCCATATCTGAACGATATTGTCACTAGAGGGCTAAAATTCCCCATGACAGTCGAACAAATCCCTCTTTTTGAAGCGCTCAATCCTGACTATAACATAAACGTCATGTATTCAAATCCAGATGACAAAAGTTTCACGCCGCTGTATGCCAGTGCTCACAGGGGTAGAAAACATATTGCAAATCTGCTGCTTCTTAATGATGGTGACAAGCGCCATTATATCACGGTGCGAAACCTTTCAGCCCTCTTAAGCAATCGAAATTCTCACGATGGGCGATCTTTCCCATGTCCGTACTGCCTCTGTTGTTTTACAACTGCGGCGGTCAAACATGACCATATTGAGGAATGTGGCAAGCACGGTCTTCAGTCCGTGCGGTACCCAACAGCTGAAAACTCAACATTGAAATTCAAAAACACTCAGCATGAAATGCCTGTGCCTTACGTCCTGTACGCAGATTTCGAGAGCTACTTGGCGCCAAACGATTCTGCATCCAACACCAATGCAACCAAAATACTCGATACGCACACTCCTAGCGGCTTCTGTTGTCTAACTGTATCTTCTTTTCCACACTTGAATGACAATAAGCCATACGTCTATTCGGGTCCTGACGTCATGGATCATTTCTTTTCTCATGTGAAATCTGAACAGAACCGCATTAACAAAATTCTTGCTACCAATTTACCTATGAAATCGCTGACTCAGCAGCAGAAAATGGAATTTGATTCTTGCTCTGCCTGTCCATCTTGCTCTGTTCCTTTGACCGATCAAAACAAAGTTCGACACCACTGTCACATGACTGGTAACTTTGTTTCTGCACTCTGTTCACCATGCAATCTCAAAATGAAATTCCGCAAACCTACAAAGTCTAAGAACCAGAAAACTGCAAACTATTTCCTTCCTGTCGTGTTTCACAATCTTAAGGGTTATGACTCCCACCTCATTTTGAAACACATGACAAAGGAGTTCGCAAGCGAAGAAATTAAAGTAATAGCCACTAATATGGAAAAATATCTTTCGTTCGAAGTCAATAATATCAGATTCTTGGATTCTTTGCAATTTCTAACCTGCGGTTTGGACGTGTTGGTCAAAAATTTGGCGAAAGAGGGTGACTCTAAATTCAACCATTTGCGCCGACTTTTTCCGGAACATTACAAATTGCTTTTGCGTAAGGGGATATTTCCCTACGAATACATGACTTCGGCCTGCAGAATGACCGAAAGGACTCTGCCTCCCAAAGGCTGCTTTTACAGTAAACTGACTGAAGAAGACATTTCACAGACTGACTACGACTATGCCCAACAGGTTTGGCAGACATTCGACATGCAGACTCTCCAAGACTATCACGATCTGTACTTGCAGACTGACGTTATTCTACTAGCTGACGTTTTCGAATCGTTTCGAAAAATGTCTATGGAATTTTACGGACTTGACGCAGTTCACTACTACAGCAGTCCCGGACTTAGTTTTGACGCATGCTTGAGAATGACAAAAGTGGAATTGGACCTTATAACAGACCCGACATTTACCTTTTTGTGGAGCGGGGGATGAGAGGCGGCGTATCCATGATATCCAACCGTTATGCAAAGGCAAACAATCCGTATCTCGCTCAAGGATACGATCCAAATGACCCCATCAGCTACATAATGTACTTGGATTGTAATAACCTGTACGGTTACGCCATGTCCGAACCGCTTCCGACCGGCAAATTTAGATTCTTAGAGACGGGCGAAATTGATAATTTTGACTTGAGCACTAAACAGACTGACGACGACTTGGGTTATTTGTTGGACGTGGACTTGGAGTATCCATCACATCTCCACGACGCGCACAACGACTATCCCCTTGCTCCAGAGAGTTTGCATATACGACCGGACATGATATCTCCTTATGCAAAGTCCGTTTCACAGAAAATTTCGGCTAAAATTGGGGCGGGGGTCGAAAAGTTGACACCAAATCTAATGACAAAGACTCGGTACGTCGTACATTACCGAAATTTACAATTCTATCTGAAAATGGGCTTGAAATTGGTCAAAATTTACAAAATACTCGAGTTTCGCCAAAGTCGATGGTTGAAAAACTATATCGACTTCAACACGTCCAAACGGCAGGTGGCCAAATCTTCCTTCGAAAAAGACTTTTACAAGTTAATGAACAACTCTATATACGGGAAGACCATGCAGAATAACAGGAAGCACCTAAACGTCAAATTAGTCATGAGTGGAAAGCGCGCGAAAAGATTTGTTGCCCGGCCAAATTTCGAATCGTACACTATAATAAACGAAGATTTGACAGTCATAAAATTAACAAATTCAAACGTCTTTTTGAACAAGCCGCTCTATGCAGGCATGTGTATTTTGGACATTTCAAAATTAAAAATGTACGAGTTCCATTACGAACATATCATTCCTCTTTACAATTCCGCTTGCAAACTCCTTTTCACGGACACAGATAGCCTTTGCTATCACATACAAACACCCGACGTGTACAAAGACATGCTACAGCATTTAGACGAATATGACACCTCAGACTACCCCTGTGGGCACTTCCTTCACAGTCGCTCCAACGCTAAGGTAATTGGAAAGTTTAAGGATGAGTGCAATGGGGCCGCTGTTTTGGAATTTTGCGGCTTGAGGTCGAAAATGTATAGTTTGCTGCTCCCTAACGAAAAGGAGAAGAAGACGGCGAAGGGCATAAAGAAGGCGTTTGTGAAAAATAGTATTCGTCATGCAGACTATAGAGCCTGCATATTGAATGAGAAACCAACATCTTCGAAATTTTGCGTTATTCAAAGTAAGAAACATGACCTTCACACAGTTGAAATTCGAAAAGCTGCGCTTTCTCCGTACGATGATAAGCGATACCTACTCAATTCGTCGGAGTCGTTGGCATATGGACATGTAAAAATTGCAACTCTCGTATAATTCGTCGAACTCTGTATATTTGGACTGTGTAAATATGTTAAGATTTTGCATAATCGTTATTGCGCAATCGCATATTTGAGCAAAATGGACACTATTTGTTGTAAATATTTGAACACTCATATACTCGTTGAACATTATTATTGCATAAACATATTGCATGCTCTTTGAATAAAGAAGAGTTTGTGTTGGAAGAAAAAATTACCTAATGTGTTTGTTCTTTCGTACTTAGAAATTGTCGTATTAAAATTCTCGCTCACTGATTGGCCGCATATTCCTGGGTTTGCTAGGTTCTCGCTCGCTGATTGGCCGCAGGTTTCTGGGTAATGAAAATGCCGCTCGCTGATTGGTTGCAAGTTCCTGGGCTAATAAAATTCTCGCTCGCTGATTGGCCACAAAATAATTTATTATTCAATGTCTGTAATTATTTTTGACGTACAAGTAAGTCATACAGACAGACAGACAGACAGACAGACAGACAGACAGACAGACGGACAGGCAGACAGACATACAGACAGACAGGAATGTGCACGCAAAGGCCTTTACATCAAAAGGCCTATAATTATAGAGTTCCTAGAACAATACCCCACTCCAGTTAAGTGTTCTCTCCGCCGCGGTGTTTTGAAATGACAGTTATAGGATAGTTCATACCCCACTCCAACTACGTGTTCTGTCCGCCGCGGTGTTTTGAAAAGCCCAGTCCTTTGTGTTCTGTCAGGTCCGGGGTTTTGGAACATCTTTCCTTTGTGTTCTGGCAGTGGATTACGTCATTATTCCTTTGTGTTCTGGCAGTGGATGACGTCACGGGGTCATTGGGTGCAAAGTGAAGCGTCACTGTCATAAGTACCCTACTCATGTAGCCTAAATGAGGACCTTCTTGATACATTATAGATGCGATATTGAAGCATACATGTATGCACCACCGATGTAATAATTATTATCTGCCGTATAATGATGACCTAAGGCCTTTAGAGAGACTTCGTCACCCGCGGACTTCATGCATGTGAGCAGAAAGTGAGCAGTGCGCCCTCGATGATAGACGAGAAAGAAAAGAGAAGGAAAGGAAAGGAGGAGGGCGAGGAGAAGGAGGAGGAGGAGGAGGAGAGGAATAGGATGAGGAGGAGGACGACTAATTAGGTCTCAAGTTGAATCTCATCTGCATTGTATAGGGTCTAAAAAGACAAAATATGCTACTGGCGTTAACCGGTGCCAATTTCGGTTATTTATCCATCCATCTATCCACCTATCCGTCTACATGTCTGTCTGTCTGTATGTATGTCTGTCTCTCTGTCTGTCCATCTGTCTACTTGTCTGTCCGTCTGTCTGTCTGTCTGTCTGTCTGTCTGTCTGTCTGTCTGTCTGTCTATCTGTCTTTCTCTCTCCCGTGGTTGAAATCGTTGATTGGTCGTCGAATAATAATTGTGAATCTCTCGGTGACTGAGCATAATAATCTGACAGCTTCTCCATCACATTCATCTCTCTCTCTCTCTCTCTCTCTCTCTCTCTCTCTCTCTCTCTCTCTTTCTTCTTTTCCATCCTAACTGATGATGACGTCAATACGTAAAAATACAACCCGTTTTCAGCTGCTGCTGCTGATGATGATATTATTGTCAGACATGCAGGCAACGATGTATTCACACTGTGATTAGTGACGGATGAATTTAAACCAGTCCAGGTCTAATAATTGATAATTATTTTGTCGTAATGAGCCTCTGAAATTATTAATAGGAATTCGCAAATGTACAGAGCGCAGAGAAGATACAGACGACATCTTATCTCCGTCGATTAATAAGTTTAAAGTTTGAGTTGCAAATGTCGTTGATAGCATCGTTCGTTTTGTGTAGAGACTGTGGCATTTAAAGTATGTTATATTTTTTATACACAGTATATTACAGTTAGATCATGACTTTGTAATTATAGCAAACAACAGAAATCAAAGCAGGGATTTTTCAACGTGCAGTTGTACACAAACTGTGAAGTTTTAGAAGCACTTCTGTACAGTTAAAACTAGCAAAAGTCACTGTTCTCCAATTGGAAGTAATTTGCTATGGATGATGCATGGGAAAGGAAAGAAGCAGTTATGCAATTCTAGAAATTCCTTAAAAACAGTCATGTCAGCACTATTTAACTGTATACCCAATAACTCGGACCAGACGATGATTCTAGACCCGATGATTCTAAACCCAATGATTCTATATCCAATGATTCTGAATCCGATCATTCTAAACCAGATGATTCTAAACCAGATGATTCTAAACCAGATGACTCCAAACCGGATCTAGGTCTATTAACAACCTCGAAAGTTGTCGACAACATTTATTTTGTCTTAGCATCTACACTGAGTCCACGATAAAGTAGAACATACAATAAAGTGTCATAACTCAGTCAAAACGCATAGGATTTGTTTGAAGTTTTAAACACAAAAACAGTTCCCATAGCTACACGAGATCATAAAGCCGATTCTTGAGTTTGTCAAATTTATGAGCGTTTGAGACGCAGCACAGAAAAATGGAACTTTCCAGCATGCAAAAGCTGCAAGGAAGTAAAATTCAGCTATATTATGGTGTTCAAAATGTCTTTTTTTGTTCACGAACACACGACCGTAGATATAGTAGTGTAGTAGCTGCCCGGAAGACACTTGGGTTCATATCCGTAGCTGTGGCCGCCTAGCAGTCGAGATTTATCGTTTCCGTATTCATGACATCGATAGCCGTAGGCCCGTAGTGTATGATTGAAGAGTGGCAGCTGTTTGACCAGGTGATCATCAAACAGACCATCAAAGATGATCAAACAGTATCGTCTACGTCTATACTGTCGTGCGTTCGTGAACAAAAAGAACATTTTGAACACAATATATAGCTGAACTTTACTTCTTTTAAGTTTTTGCATGTTGGAAAGTTCCATTTTTCGGTGCTGCATCTAAAACACTCATAAATTTGACATACTCCCGAATGTTTCTAATCGGCTTTATGATCTTGTGTAAAGATGGTAGTTGTTTAGGCCTATGTGTTTAAAATTTCAGGCAAATCCTAAAAGTTTTAATCGAGTTATTACACTTTATCTTGTGTTCTACTTTATCGTGGACACACTATTATATGGTTTTCTTCAGACATCTTGTGCTGCTTCCCTATTCTAAGCAGTATGTAATTCTCTATTTCTCTTCGTTTCTTTTAATGGTAATCATTTATCTTCCGCATGTATAGATCGGACTGCAGCTGCGTGGCTGGTCCCAATACAAATCACTGCAATAATAATCTCACTGTGATGCATTACTCGCAACTGTTCAATCGTTTATCATTGTTACAGTGTGCCTGAACATTTGTTCTTTAGCTGCATTGTTTCTTTCACTTTGATCGACGCATTTCTATCGTCATGAGTGCAGACCGTGTTTTTGTTTGTGCTTAGGCGACCATGCACCGGACGGTGGATGGACTGGGAGGACTATGAGGAATGAGAGGACTAAAGAGGACGAATGAATGAAGACATATATCCAGAGAAAAACCGGTCCTGCACTTCAAAGAGATAAATCGTTGCAATGTCCCGGCGCTGCTGCTGCTCGCGTTGTCTCATTGTCTCATTGTCCCACTGGAAAAGCCTCCTCTTCCTCCTCCTTCTCCCCTCCTCCTCCCTTCCCCCTCCTCCTCCTTCTCCGCCTCCTCCTCCTCCTCTTCCTCCTCTTCCTCCTCCTCCTCTTCCTCCTCTTCCTCCTCCTCCTCCTTCTCCTCCTTCTCCTCCTCCTCCTCCTCCTCCTCCTCTTTCTCCACCCATCGTTCGCTCATCACGCACTGGCTTCCATTCATCATCCATTCCAACGAGAAGAACAGATCAGCAACAACACGTACATTTTTTATGTACATGTATACGATGTGCTACAGATACATGTAGGTAGGCAGACATGATAGAAGAGAGGCAGAAATAAGATAGATCGATCATTATGACGACCCATGAGCAATGCATATAAATTATTGTCGTCGCATAAATAAAGACGGACATCATCATTCATTCATGTATTGTATACCATGTATGCGTGTAAGTACGTATGCGTACATGCAAAAGAGTATGCACATTGCACACGTACATGTAATCGTATACATGTATACATGTATACGTGCATTCGTACATGTAATCAATCATACATATAATACGTGCATTCGTACATGTATACTGTAGACGCAATCACGCAAAGAGTGATGTAGATGACATGCAGTTGGAATCATGCAGTCTTCGATAGGATACATGGAAAGAAAGACGAAAAGTGTACACAGACAGACAGACAGACAGACAGACAGACAGACAGACAGACAGACAGACAGACATGGGACAAGACAGACAGATATAGACCCAAACAGACAGACCGACGGACGTATACGAGCAGACAGACTACGGTAAATGATTAAACAAGTTAATTAAATAAATGATTAAATAAATGATAAATCAGACAGACAGACAGACACAGACAGACTGACATGGGACACGACAGACAGATATAAACTCAAACACACAGACGGACTGATGTAATTATACGAGCAGACATACATACCGAGAGACGAAATGACTAAATTAACTAAGTTAATTAAATAAATGATTAGGCCTAAATAAATGATTACATAAATGATAAATCAGACAGATAGACAGACAGACAGACAGAAAGACAGACATGGGACAAGACAGACAGATAAAGACCCAAACACACAGACCGACGGATACACGAGCAGACAGAGAGTGAAATCTCTTCGTCCTTCCGACTTTTCATTTCAGCGGTAAGTGAGGCGCCGTGCTGAACGTCTGCAAACATGGCCAACCGGAAATGGTCAATAGACAGCTCCTCCTCCTCCTCTTCCGCTTCCGTTTCCGTCGGCTTCCGGTCAATATTGACGCCTCATTGATCTGTGCACTGTTGCCTTTTGGGATGCACAGCATTGCACACTGCAGCTCTCTGTTTCCACCAGTCTCCTGATTTCTGATGAATGCCTTCCTCTGACGCTTTTATAGTTTTGGACGAGTCTCTTCATTAGTGGCAATTAATTGCGTTTATTAGACCAACAAATTAGCTTAGTTTCGTATTAATTTATGCTGCGCGCTATAGGCCTTACTTTACGTTTATTAGACCAACAAATTAGCTTAGTTTCGTATTAATTTATGCTGCGCTATACTTTGCTCTATGCCTTTCGATAACATGACATTATTCTGCATATTGCATGCCATATTGATGAGTTATACCATGCTCGTATACATGCCATCATTTGCTTCAATCGTCATGCATCATACGTCAGTGCCGCAACGTAATTACTGCATAGACTAATATACAAGTAGAGCATCCTATGCATAAGTAATTCATCACGTTATATCAAATGATAAATTATGTCACGTATACATAAAGGCACGGGTGCATCAAAACGTTGAAATAGGAAGGACTTCATTCGTCGTTATATATGGCCTAATCTAATCTAATCTGGTCTAATCCATCGGTTTCTGTAACGCTGCTAGGCCTATATCATGATTACGAAGACATCAATAATTATTGCTAGTCACTTCAGATGCAATCATTATTAGACTAGACTATAGCTATAGTATACTTTTCTGAACTGCATGTGTCTGATAACGCACTGCGGGAACATTGGATAAGAACAATCTGAAAAAGTCCACTGACAAAATAATCATCGAATAGCCTATACAATTAGAAATCAGACGCCTTCGGAGTTGTGTAATAGAGTAAGTAAAAAGCAAGGAGAAAAATCAGCAGTATAATTTGGGCATTTTGAATAACATTCGCGTGTGATTATAGATCCACATCACCGGGTTAATGCGTCATCAAGCGGGATCTCACGCTATGGTACGAACGAAGGTGGATAATGAGTCATTGAGTAGTCTGCAATCTCCATAGTAGGCAGTAGACAACCCATAAGACATGATAGCTGCGAAGCACGGAAGAGATAATGGATGGGGAAAATCAGAAAGTAACCTACTGGTGAAGAGACAACAGAAACCAGGTACGCGAGTGGAATACGGTATGCTTAAATGTAGAGCAGGGCTGTTTTTAAGGAATTTTTAGAACGGCACAACTCCTTCTTTCCTTTCCCGTCCTCCATGGTAAATTACTTCCAATCGGAGGACAATGACCTTTTTTGCTAGTTTTAACTGTAGGCTACAGCAGTGTTAGGCTTCTGCAACAGTTACTGCACATTTTGTGTACAACTGCACGCTAAAAAGCCCCGATGTAGAGCAAAATTAAATGGATAGAGAATTCGAAAGCTTCTGATGGTCACCGAGAAAACCCGAAAACACAATGTTGCTTTGGTTTACGTCACTGCAAGAGAATCACAACGAAAGCTTTTCATTGAGTGCAATGTTTTATTGTGGCATATAAGAGAATCATTTGGAACACAGATCACGTTTGTTTAAAATGCATTAGGCATGTACATTTACATATACATACATACATTGCGAACTAAGCTTACTCGTCAGATGTAGAATGTACAGTTGTACACGTAGTCACATTGATAAGTAAGTGGGCATTGCAATCATCAGGACAATGAATGGACAGAACACTCATTTTAATGTATTATTATTATTAATCGTGAGTTCTTTGTTCTAAGTCTGACAGGAGAGTTTTGAACCATTTGTTGCTAGTGCAGTTCTCTCATATATTATAGTGATGCAAATGAGAGGAAAGTAATAGAATTCTACAGCCTGACTCCGAGTGCAGTTCTATAGAATTATAGGCGTCTACTCGATTACAATTAAACGAGAATATAAGAATGGAGAAATGCACTGAGTCTCGATGTGACACTATTCACTATTCACCGATGGAAATAGAAGCAGACCATGCAAATATATAGATCACGTGCTTTATCCAGCGTTAGGTGCAAGGTATGTTGAGAGATTTTAGCAGACAACATATATACTGGACCGTTTTCACGCTTCCCACAATGATAATTTTCAACAAAGTATGAAACAATATATGTCAGTCACCTTCTTTACCTTCTTTTGCTATGTGGCCGACGAATAAGGTAAAATGAAAAGTCGAGGTGTGAAAGCACGAGCTTCATATATCTGTTGTCTATCTAACCTCTAACAGCAAGACTATGTGGCATCCTCATGAGTCTTTTCCTTGATTAACTGTCGGATATTTAATGCTGCTTGTCTGTGAGACAACTGCACGAAACATGAGATCGTGCTGGTCAACTGACGACAGATTCCTCTTCATAGATCAATAGAATGCAGCATTAATTGTCTACCGTCAGCACCGCCTTCTGTAGTAGGCCTACCCACCACACGATCTCTAACTGCTTGGAAAAAGCGGGAACTCCTTCAAACACACACACACACACACACACACACACACACACACACACATATAAATAATAATATATACCAGCATACTTTCGAACGCCTGAATATTTTTCTGCTCGCGACAATATCGTCACCCTGCATGGCAAACGCCCAAACAGTTTCCTCTCAAAAGACCGACCGACCGGACAGACAGAAAGACAGACAGAAAGACAGACGGACAGACCTCATAAGAAGGGGCAGGCATGCGTTGAGAAGGCAACCAGAAATGAAGGCATAGACAGGTCACAGGAGGCAAGGCCACGGATATATACATGTATATATATATATATATATATATATATATAGAGAGAGAGAGAGAGAGAGAGAGAGAGAGAGAGAGAGAGAGAGAGAGAGAGAGAGAGAGAGAGAGACGGGGGAAAGAAGAAAAGAAGAAGTGGTAACGGCAACAGCAGACATTTAATTTGATATTACGGTCCATCGATTTGATCCAACTGTGCTGCACAGGCTTTTCTCCTCCTCCTCCTCCTCTTCTTCTTCATCCTCCTCCTCTTCCCCCTCTTCTTCTTCTTCCTCCTCTTCTTCTTCCTCCTCCTCATTCCCCCTTTCTCCTCCTACCCTCCTCCTCCTCCTCCTCTTTATCCTCCTCCTCTTTCTCTTCTTGCTCCTCTTCTTGCTCCTCTTCATCCTCCTCCTTCTCCTTCCTCTTTCTCCTCTCACCCTCCTCCTCCTCCTCCATCTCCGCCTGTCATTGTCTTATCGACGAGTTTAGATCGATGAAATGCGTCCTCTCTGATTTCAATTACTACCCAGCACTGCCATGCATGGCTCTCGACAGATATATTCAGCGTGGAGGGAAGACGAAGGGAGACAAAGGGAGACCAAAGGAGACGATGGAACAGAGAAACAGATGAAAACTGCAAAATGGCCGACGGATAGCCTACATAATATTATAAATTATAGACAGCAACCAAGAGGTATAGGTGCACCAATTGGAAGAGTAGACACAGCCATGTGTAATGTGTTATAGGAATGTGGAGCGCAGTGATGCAATGGTTTATTCAGTGCTTTGGAGCCGGAGAGTTCGAATCTTGCTCAAGCCGCCACGTAGAGACCTTGAGCAAGTCCTTCACTCGCAATTGCTCGTGCGCTTCGGCTTGAAACTCCGATGTAATGTCAGCGCTGTATAGTCAGGAGCGCCTCTGAGTAAAGAGCTTGAAGGGGCGCTATCACAAGTGCGATAAATTAGATTTTGAACAAAGTACGTATATTTTTGCGGAGACAAAGAGGAAGATGGAGGAAGAGAGTGGGAGAGGAAGAGCGAGGTAGAAAGTTACAGAGAAGGAAGATAGGGAGAGAAGGACTGCAGGAGAGAAAGAGGAATAGCAGAAAAAGAGACATGAAAGCAGAACAAGGCACTTAAATGGCAAACAGTCGGTTTCGAAGAACGAGGAAGGACAATGGTTATGGCAATCGAAACCCAGATTATTGTATCTCTCCAAAAGCAATGCCTTGTCTGTAGTCTGTAATACATCATACACAATTACACATGCAATATCATATGCAATGTATTATTAGTCTTATTTATAATCCTGACACAGTGTTATTTTACCGTGAATTTCTCGGAACAGCGAAATGATCCTAAGAAGGCGAAAGATGATCGAGAATAAAGAAACCCATCTCTGCTATACTTAACTGCAACAAAAGTCTGGGTTTCAGGTGTTCTTTGGCTAATTGGCATTGACATCACCGAGGTCGTCACGAATATCTGCTGTACTGACCACAATAATTATGGCTGCATTTTCGTCGACGCAACAATTTCCTGAGTTTTCTTGACAATAATTTTCCTTCGTTCTTCACATGATGTGACCTATGCATCATGTATTGTATAGGGTGGACCGTAAAGACCCCAAGGTTTTTATAGTCCACCCTGTAGAATGCGCTCGTCCGGTTATTTTCACCGCTATCGTCTCTGTTTGACTTAGACGGCTTTTGTGCACGTACAATTTTGTACATGTAGACTACGTGCATGTACATGTACAATTGTGCATGTGCAATTATATACACTGGGCTGTACTGGTAAATTCTGAGGTGAGTATACACGCTGGCCGTGAGGAAAGTCGACCTTTTTGGGCCCGAAATTCTGACGACGTTTTTTTCGTCATTCGGCCAAAAATTCTTCATTTCGCCGCCCGAAACAACTGAAGTCGACCTTTTTCGCTTAAAAACAGCCGCATGCGCCCTAGCTGATTTACTAGCGTGTACGGTGTAGGCCTACCCACCTTTTTACCCGCGTATACCCTACTTTTTGGGAGTTGAGTATACGATGCCGTTTTTTCCCGGAGGTAAGTACATGTATACGCCGTATATACGCGTGTATACCCTTGATTACAGTCCTGATTATACATGATATTGCAGGCCATGTAAAATACAGAGGTGTCGCGCTTCAACGCGAACCCGTCCTCCAGTCGACCGGTTTAATGTTGACCTATCAAGACTATCATGCAATGTGTATTTATTATAATTATTAGACTCCATTTGAAAAGGCTAAGAGATGCAATGACCGATTTGCTGTTGTCGTCTTCCAAGCAGTTATGTGCTTTCTACCATATGCAAAAGTAAAGCAAAAATAGACTCAAAAGCAAAGCAGAAACAGATTCAAAAGCAAAACAAGATTCAAAAGCAAAGAGAAATCAGATTCAAAAGCAAAAACCAGATTGAAAAGTAAAAACCAGATTCAAAAGCAAAGCAAAAACAGAAATTGGATCATCTTGTCTGTTAATGAGAATCAGTACTTCAGTATTAGATGTGGTAGTTTGTCGCGAGTCTTGTGTACATTATCCCTCAAGAATAAATAAATTTCTAGAGAACAAAAGCAGCTATGACGACAGAAAACAAAACTATTGTTGCACACAAGGACAGCGGTTACAGTGCAAACAAAGGACAGAGGAGGCCTTGTCACTATTGTTTACTCGAAGTCTGCAATTTAATGGTAGGCCTATATAGGAGCTAAGCATTTCATTTATACAAGGTCTCCTCTTGTAATGAAACTCTCTGAGACAATGTTCAGCGAAGACAATGGTTCTGCCGGTATCATGATCACATGGGAATTCCAGAGCGAAATAACTTTCTTGTTGTTCTGCACTAATTAACACAGCCTGTCATTCAACGAACACTAACTCTATTTGCAAGTCTGTCGACCAACACATCCGCCTTCATCCGCGGGGTTTATGTACCGCATTTTGTTTTATATCACTGCATTGGCTGCCAACAGAAAAGCGAATAGCTTTCGAGACCTGCTTAATTGGATAGCCCTCGAGAATACAATTCAGTTGCCATACTGTTTTAGTCTGTGCTGGCTACTAAAACCTCTCTGTATTCAACCAGGTCTTCTGACTTTTTTCAATCCGACGAATCTGTAGTCCTATACAGTATACATGTACATGTGCACCAACCTGACAAGGACAGTTCTCAGCAGGAGCGTCCTTTCTGCTGTTGGTTCTATTGATATAGACTCTGTAGTTAATTAATCTCAAACGTAAAAGCGGTCAAACGTTCGATCTGCGAAGTCCTCATGTTTCGACTGAAAGCATTATATTCTTCTTGCGTTGGCAGTGCAGACCTGCTTATCTTCTCGGAGTTCCTCTCGGTCGACTAGGCCCCCATGCAAAACGGCAGCATAGTGACCTGAATTAGCGGAATTCCTGAAATTACGGAGAGCTTAAGAAATATCAGACGAAAATAAAATTAAGAAATATAATTACAGACTGTGAATAAATAAGTATGGTCACTTACCACTAAACGGAAAACGAGACGAGAGAGAGAAAAACAGAAAACCTAAAAACATAATTTTTGATGAAACATGGTGACAGATTTTATTGTTGGTGATTAGGCTGACGGTTGAAAACGACTAAACGACTTTTTCAGCTGTGACTGAACTTCTGCAGCTGAGACAATAGCAATTGTCGTCATCGACAGTCAGAACAATGCACAGATGACAATATTATGTGGATTGCATTGAGCAGTCATAGCTAGAGACCTCAAAAGTCAAACGCGCCGTATACGGTTAACGATGTTATGAATACTGGAACGAAGAACGCGCTCCTCCAATACATGTACCCGGATCGAGGTGTGGACTGCCAGGCGGCCACAGCTGCGGGTATGAAGCCGAGTGTCTCCCGGGACAGTTACTACACTAGGCCTACTACGTCTACGGTCGTGTGTTTGTAAACAAAAAGGACATTTGAACACCATATCATTTAGGCTATATAGCTGAATTTTACTTCCCTTCAGCTTTTGCATGTTGGAAAGTTCCATTTTTCGGTGCTGCATCTCAAACGCTCAGAAATTTGACAAACTCACGAATATTTCTAATCGGCTTTAGGACCTCATGTAAATATGGCCACTGTTGTTGCGTGTAAGATTTTAGACAAATCCTAAACGTTTTGACCGAGTTATGACACTTTTGTGTGTTCTACTTTTCATCCGGACACAGTGTATACTGTTTAGTACAATACAAAGTTGGTTGAATTTACGTACAGCGCATGGACGCTTTAATCCAAAATATTGTTGTTTGAATGCGCGACCTAAACAACATTCTGCATTTCTTGATTCATGTAATTGATTTTTCATAAGCTAACTAAGGCTTAACACACCGACAAAAGTAGCAAAAATGAAGTAATGTCAACGTTTCAGAGCAAGACGATTTCATGGCTATGAACTACTTAGGCTAGTTGACTGCAGTGTGCTTAAGGCTGTGTTGATAAGTATATGACATTCATGACGTAGGCTAAAGCTCTTAACCCCTTTTGATTCAGAATCGAAGTCGAGTGCAATTAAATAAAAATGTCCTTAAAAACCAAAAAGTTATCAGTCAGAAGAAGGAAGACTATGCACTGTTATCAACCAAACCTTGATCATGACTTTCGCCCTAAGCAGTGGCTTTCATTGCGTCTTAGCCACACCTGAAACAAAAGAAGGAGATTGCCACATTTCCATCTACTGGCGGGTATAGGCAGAAGTCGAAAGACGAAGTAGGGAAGGGTGATGGTATACACGCAGTTCACCGGTTAAGTCCGTTTCTTGGTAGGGTAGTAATTTGCAAATGATTATGATGCCGGCGGAGGAGCTACAGAGAGCGCCGTTTCGAATTAAGTAACGGGCTTATGCGACCGGAAAGCCCGGGTGTTAGACCTGAATATGCTCGCGGTTGTTGAATCTCTGATGTGATCATTATGACGATCATTAACAGATATATGTCGTCGCTAAGGTGGCACCTACACTTGCAGTAACGACGAGAAAGATGCTGCCACTGTCACCGCCACCGCCGTCACCACCGCCGTCACCACCGCCGTCACCGCCGCCGTCACCACCGCCGTCACCACCGCCGCCACCACCGCCACCGCCACCGCTATTTTCTCTTTCGGCGCTCGCTTCCAGGCGAGAATATTATTAGTTCTAAACCATTATTTCTGCGCCCAGGTTGCATGCATGTGCACTGTGCAGGTATAATGTAGAACAGGGAAATTCAGATACCTTGGTCACGCTTGCACAAAAGAAATGTCGTCAAGAACACGCTGCAATTACTCCCGTGTGCACAGTAGGCCCTACACACGCAAATATAGACCACAATGATGTATAATAATTACCTATTATAATAAGCTTACTCTAATATAAATGTATGCTTCATTTCTTGAGTCCTCTTAGAGCGCTCTGTAGGCCTAAACCTGCATTATAATATATATATATAATTATATATATATATAATATTTGCAATGTATGTATATATATATTACAATCCGTATTGGCTTGTTTAGTAATGGTCTTGTATCCCGGTCTCGGCTACAATATAGAGCTTCTCATCTGAATATCCAACATTTCATTAGACAAGGACAGAATACTGTTCTTGGCAGGTGCTCCCCTCTGTAGCTGACCCCTGTAGACTCGTGCAGGAACTCAATTCCAACAAACATTGTATAGCCTACCGGTAAGCAACTTGAAATATTTTCTTAACAAGTAGGCTATACGTATAGGCTACACACACGGAGAACAGGGCTTTTTAACGTGCAGTTCTATACAATAATAATTATGTGCAGTTCTAAATGGATTTGTGCAGTTGTAGAACCACTTCTGTACAGCTAAAACTAGGGGAAAAGGTCATTGTTTGTTTGTTTGTATGTGCACTTGTCATAGCGCCCCTTCAAGCTCTCTACTCAGAGGCGCTCCCGAATGCAGAGCGGACACTGCATCGAAGTTTCACGTTGAAGCGCTGAGCAATTGTGAGTGAAGGACTTACCCAAGGTCCTTACGCGGCGAGGTGGATTCGAACCTCGAACCTTCCGACTCCAAGGCAACGACGCCACCACTACACCACCGCACCCCATTGTCCTCTGCAGATGATTGAAAGTAATTTACCAAGAAAAAGAAGGGGTTGTGCAGTTCTAAAAATTTTTAAAACAGCCCTGAAGGAGAAAAAGAAGGAGAAAGAGAAGGAGGAGAAGATTACAGAAATTGACTTTCTGTGCATGCATGTATGATTTTTGTATATATCTGCTCCGGTGGGTATCAAGATGGCGACGAAATACGATATTCACGTTGTATAAAGGAAACATCGGCGGCGGCGGAGGTGGAAGAAATGCGCCATGCACGATCGATAAAAAGAGAATTTCTCAATGCAGAATATTTCCTTGAAGCTTCGACATTTCCGGAGCGATCGAAACTGTAGAACAATTGCAGATTCTAAATCCAGAATCCTAGACCTTTTTGTCCAAAATCAAGTAGGCCTAAATAATCGACCCTTAATTCAATACACCTCTCCACTAACACTTTTCAGTTTCTCTGACCTTCACATTTGATGCTCCTATCCGCAATATCGGTGTTTCTTTCAGTTCTAATAGGTTCTAGACTTCTAGTTATATCAACGTGTCGGGTCGAAAAGTCTTTGATTAATTGGCATAATCGATTATTTGATTGAAGCAGTCTTCCAAATGACACATAAGTATAAATAAATTCCACAAATTGGCGGAGTTACATGCATGCAAAGTTGGTTCATTTATGCTGGACCTCAATGCATCTAATTATATATACACAAACATGTATACATTGTATAGCAGCATAGATAATCTTGGCATACAGTCTTTCAGAACGATTTCATATAACTAAATGACTAATTTAATATAAAAAAACAAATTTTCTTTCAGGTTGCTGCATTTAACACGGATGACATTTAAGCCGCATTTCTTCTCGTTCGCTACACTCATCGCCCGTGAAGCGGTCAACAGCAGCAGCAGCATCATCATCAGCATCAGCCGAGCAGAGTTTATCGTTAATCAGGTGAAGCCAATAATGTTAGAGGAACAGGTGGTGCATGCGTCTTAAGCCGGGGATGGAACGATTCGGTTTTGTCCATCTCCTCCAGGTCCATTGCAACAACCACAGACTTCATCCACATCAGGCAACAGCATGAGGGCCTGCTATAGGGAAAAGCTTCCTTTCACCAAGCTCTTGATTTGTTTGTATACCTACTGGCAGCAGTTCGTAAATGGTTATTGCCTTGAGGAGTAAAGTGGTCACTTTAAAATAGATAGAAGCTGACGATGTAATCTTCTCTTCTTCCTTCTTTATTCTCTTCCGTCAGTCGAGTGACGACGATGAGGCTCCCACATGACTTCTCCAAATTTCTCTGTTTCTGATGAGATACTTTGCTCTTGACATGTCAATATTCATCTCTTTTAGGTCTTCTTTGACGTTGTAATCTACAATTATATTCTAACGACGAAAATCGATTGCGTTATATAGGATGCAAAATTTGCAGTTGTTTTGTCGCACGCCAAATGCTGGTATGGCATTATGAAACTCTTAAAAGGTTCAATTAATTAATTATAGCATCGAACTTCCCTGCAGAGCTTAATTATGTGCTATTCTTTTCTCGCGTCCTATAGCATGTGCGTGCTATTTTCCACGTGTACAATGCGCCATTCTATTTCATGTTATAAGCTTATAATGTATTTCTTTCCAGTGTCTTATGTGCTATTTCTTCCCGTGCATGCTCCTTTCGTCTGAGCATCCCTAGCGTCGTCTTGAAGAAGCACTGTTTTGGAGTCGCACACAAAACATGACTTTGAAAAGAGAACCTTTCAGTAACCACTCCACAGGACACATATACAGCTGGAATATTGCCTTCCTTTAGCATGTGGCATTGGCAGACCTAACTTTGTTACAGCCTTTGATAGTTTGCAACTCGATTTCTCCGGCAGACAAAAGAGAGATTTCCTATCCACGTCACGCGGTCCATTGCCTCGTAATAAATTAGATTTTCCGACAGTTCGGTGTCTATCATAGCCAAGACTAGAAACGCTGCTAACCCATATTCTTTATGTTTTAAAGACATCCGACCTGCATCTTGATGGATGCATTTGCCACCACTCTTCTGTCCGTTGGTCTTGATGTGAAAACCTGATTAGAACCGACAAACCGTTCAACCCCCCCCCCCAATCTTTTTTGGCTCAAGGCAAAGTTTGCCTTTCACACTCCAACTCCACGGATTGGAGCTTCACCCACCCACCCCCAGCCAATTTTCCCGCAATTCTCATACTGACCTCACCTGCAAGAGTGCATTGGCACGAAGCTACAAATCAATAATTAATAATGAAGAACATTTTACATGTATGCTATATATAGTCGTAGAATTAATGTGACCATACAAAAGCTTTTAAACCTCTAGAGCAGGGGTTCTCAAACTTTATTTTTATTGTACCCCCAGGTAAAAAAAATCGAATGGTGGCGTACCCCCAGCAAAGTCAGATCAGAAGCAAAATGCCATTGCTTATAATCTCCATTGCAGTGACAACTAAAAAGTCCTTTTATTCATTGTATGGTGCACGTGGCCTATTAGAATCGTATGCAATCTAGAGTCTAGACATAATACATATGTAAAACATACATAAACACATTATTGCCACATTGGTCCATACGGAGCAGGTTGCTCCTTCACGAACACATCACAAGTGACCACATGATCGTGAATAATTGGTCATCGATGTGTATCCATCCACTGCGAATAAATCGAATCTAACCAAATCCACTGACGTCAATATCGTTCGCATTAAACATAGTCACCACCACAGCATTCCGTATGGATCAAATCAGATTTGATTAGCCTGCTAAATCCTATCATCAACCTAATCATGTTCCAGATCTACTAAGTTGGCTTCTAAACTTTAGCGAACCTTAAAAAATCTCGGCTGCTTCATCCACATCAAAATCCATCAACAACCGAACATTGATATAAGAATGGAATCGATTCTTCTCATTCTTCTCCTCCTTTTCCTACTCTTTCTTCTTTTTCTTATCCATCCACCTCTCCCCCACCTCCTCCTCTTATTCCTATTCTTTTCCCTCCTACTCCTTCTCCTCCTCCTTCTACTCTGATGTATTACTGTCCTCCTTCCGGTCGCAGCGGAAGACGCCACTAATGACAGACAGAAAGACAGACAGAAGACAGACAGTCAGACATACAGACTATTCACACTTCACTTACGATGGACAGTGCGCCATAATGGTCATACGGAGGCAGACAGAGTGACAGAGACCTACAAACAACATGCGAGGGACAAACAAACAAGCAGCTGAACAAGCACATCGATCAAGACAGAAACTGACAGACATGAAGATTCACAGACAGACACACACACACAGGCACACACACACAGAGACAGACAGACAGACAACGGACCGCACGAACAAATATGTTTATCCAGATCTCGAATTACATCGATGAGCGAGCAGCCTAAAAGGCATGCGCATGACAACCGGTCAGACTCAGACATGTGTATGCAGACAGACACACATCGAAAACAAAGGCAATCATGACCAACAGATAGTTGGCACACAGACACATCACGACAGACACATCATGACAGACACATCACGACAGACACATCATGACAGACGCATCATGACAGACCGAAGACAAGACAGTGGTGTATATGTGTGCAGCAGTACTGATCTACTGAAGATGGCGACGACTTTCTGAGGTTGTCTGTACAGACGGCAATCAGATGGACTGAGATCCGCCGAATAGGGGAAATGGGTCGTAAGTACAACCAGCAGCCGCTTCGGGCGACGACATCTCCCGATGACATCTCTCGTCCGTTTCCCCCATCGCGGAATAGACCTCTAAAGGCAATTAAATATTCATCGTCACGTGACAGCAGCGTGTCCCCATCTGACGACAAGTCTTGGCGCCAACGGAGGATGAGAAGGAGGAGGAAGAAGTGATGTTGATGTTGTTGATGCGTCAGAAATCATTCGCAGCTGCGGCAGCAGCAGCCGTTGACGGAAGAATAAGTGCCTGGATTCAGCAGCAGCTGGGTGGGGGTGGGGTGAGGGCGGGGTGGGATGGGTTGGGTGGGGTGGATCTGGGAGTGGGGTGTTTGCGACTCAAATCATGTCACGTGTCATACGCTGATTCTTCCACTACACACATCCATCACATTTCAGGTTCAACAACAGAGGGCAGAAATGAGACAATCGTTTGCAGGTCATTGTCTCCATTGAACAGGACAAGAGGAGGGACACTGAGCGCTTCGTTCTCTGACAGAATAATGGTTGTTTACCATTACGTCACCGTAACATATTAAGCTAATATAATAATAATAATAATAATTATTATTATTATTAATATCAATGTTATTATTATCAGTATTATCATTGGCATTAGTAGTAGTAGCAGCAGCAGCAGCAACAGCAGCGGTAGCAGTAGTAGTAGCAGCAGCAGCAGCAGCAGCAGTAGTATAGTAGTAGTAGTATCATTATTATTAACGTCAGCTCTGAGCAGAATTGGCGCATCCACTTTTCAAACACTGCGAGAGAGGGAGGGAGGGAGCAAAGGAGGGAGGGAGATAGGGAGGGAGGGAGGGAGCGAGGGAGGGAAGGACGGAGGGAGGGAGGAGTGAGATTGGGTGGATGGGGGCGACAATTCTACCCTTCAGTTTCCGATGAGCGCTTTCCAGTCTTAAAGTTCTTTTTTCTTGTATAGGTCAAAGGTACGTAAAGCGATGGCACGTGCGACTTTTAGGTAAGCTTAGGCCTACTTATTCAATTAATTAGCTTCAGTGCAAAACAGCTGAATCCACAAGGTTATTAAGATAGGTCTTCACCCTTTGCGATTGGCCTCTATGTCAGCATGCACGTGTTTGAAATTTTATTTTATTTTATAAAGCACGTTCAAAAAATCCGTCAAAATTGCTATATGAATGCTGCTGTCTGCGAATTGAATAGGTTCTCGGAAAACTGAAGCAAAAAGGTTAGGTTTCTTATTGCATGGTTAGGCTAATAGGCCTACACCTAACAAGCCTCATGCAGGTCCTCCTGTAAATTGATGCGCAAATGTAAGCCAAATGGCCAGATAATTGGATTCTAAGAAGATCTTAGCAACTATTATTCTGGTTTGCTACACATGGATTTATTTTCTGTTGGATGCTTAGAAGAAGTATTGCTGTTGGATAGACTGTTCGTGAATGTGCTTGGGTGGGGGAATTCGGGTTTCTGGGGAGCAAGAAAGAGTCCATTTTGGCCGGGCATTTTGGGTGGACGGCTGAGTCGCCGACATCTTGATTGGCAAAATTTTCTGACGACCTTCTTTAGTCTTTCGGTCGAAATCTCACGAAAATATACCATTTTCAGTGGCAAAATAACTGATAACCCTTTTCAGTCTTTCCTTACATTTTGCCAAAATATACCAACATGTTTGTCCATAGGCTAGAAAATTATGCATGTAGCATGCATGGATACAAGCCCGCTCGGTTTTTCTTGGGTGGGTGATTAGGTATACGTATTACATGCACACAACTCCTCGCGATTTTTCGGAGGGAGTTCCATTCCTGGGGAAACCTCCCCCCCCCCAAAAAAAACACGTCTAGATTAAACATCGCCTCTCAACGTGTTCGTGTCAGTCACCGAGTGCACTGACAACGCTAACTACTATTATAAAAGACACCTAATCCCAGGAATAATTATAGGCTATTATCTGACTTCAATCTACTTCTTTCTCGTAGCAAATGAGCGACGCGCTACATAATAATTTACACATACCCTGCAGATACTGAACCAAGTTAAAAAGGTGCAAATTTTCCTTTTAACCAACGCCGTCTACGTTTGTCCAGGGTATAAAGAAAAATATAATTCATATAGGGAGAAGTTCGTTTACCTTCGGGGAATCGGGGTATTAGTTCTACTGGCGCGAAATCTGCTGCTACAAAGAGAGATATCGGAAGCAGGTAAAAGTAGGCTATTAGCTTTTACTCCGACGCTTGGCTTTGGTTTTGCCCGGTGGTCGCGCCAGCTACATACAGGGTGGACCAGAAAAAAGTAATCAACTACTGTTTCTTTCCAATATCTTGGCCAAAAATAAGAATTTTTCAAATCAGGTTTTACAGCCTTAAAGGTAATTCAAGTCTACGAACAGTAGCCAAATTTTAGTGAAATATTTAAAACAGAACAAAAGTTACATACCTTTTAGTGAGCCCACCCACCAGGGCCGTAGCAACAAGGAACGTGGCCCCCTCCGAACATATGTCCCGGGCGGCGGGCCCCTTACAATGCAGAATAAAATTGACATGGATTGCGCAATAGCGTCAATAAATGTCAAATGCCTAGTTATAACTTGTATTTTTTACCACTTTTAGGGGCCCCTTTTCTTGCTTTCGTGATGATGATGAAAAAGATATTAGCAAATTTCAACAAATTTGTGGCAGGGCATAAGACAGATCAAGAGTAAATTTATAGGCATAGATTGAATATTCGTGACTTTAGGTTTTAATATTCGTAAATATTCGTGAATATTAAGATTTTTTAATATTCGTAAATATTCGTAAATATTCGTTAATTAAGGTGAACGATCGAAACCGCAATGTTACTCGGTAGGCTACTAGCAGTATAAGTTTCTGTATGTCTCTACGACATTCACTCGCATCCAGGGCAAGGCTGAATTAAAATATGCATTGCGCTTAATATGCTGAGATTGGAAAAAATTTTGCTTGTAATCTGGCACTATTATTTTCTGCATTTATATTTATTCATCCTGCTACACTGATATAAAAACTACTTTACCAATAGATCTATACAGTTACTATTATAGGCCCCTAAAGTTTATTTATAATTTAGCCTACTATTGCTGCTACTTGCCAACTGCCATCGGTGCCTCTTTTCGGTGCGCTGACAAAACGGCGCAGGACAAAACGGCGCCGACATAACGGCGCCGACAAAACGGCGCTGCCACAAAACGGCGCGGTACCAAAACGGCGCCGACATAACGGCGCCGTTTCAAAGGGAAAAACTTTTTTAGTACTTTGTTTAATTGGTAGAAACACTCAGATATATACAATAGTCCATCAAAACTAGAATCAACGGATCATCTTCATCAAGTAATATAGTGAAAAGACGTTTTTATAGTAGTATAAGTAGTATGAAAAATATAATAAACTAGGAAATAGAATAAACTGATCATCTTCATAAAGTCCTGAAGTTCAAAATACGAACGTTATAGTAGTAGAAGTCTAAAAATATAATAAACTACTAAATATAGGCCTAATCAACTGATCATCTTATTGAGCTTGTAACGACGGGCGGCAATCTTTGAAAGCCTATAAGCAAACAATTACTAAACGGGTATCGTAGTCTTTGTACAGCGCCATTCTGTCGAGCGCCGTTTTGTCGGGGTGCTTTGTACAGCGCCGTTTTGTCGGCGCCGTTTTGTCGGCGCCGTTATGTCGGCGCCGTTTTGTCCTGCGCCGTTTTGTTACGGCGCCCCTCTTTTCAGTTGGGGAGGATTGTCAGAAGTCAGACAAAGTGACTATCACTGACTATAACATTAAGTATTGAATGTGATATGAATGTTGCATGGCCACATTGACCAGACCCAGCACAGACCTTGAAGTTTTTAAGAATAAATCTATTAAAGTTATTGTCACTTACTGATATAGGCCTATGCGTAGGCTAACCAATTTTTTTACAAATCATTCAGTAAAGGTTAAACATTTTCATAAATAACAAAATAAGAATTAAGAATTTCTTGAAAGAACGAGAATAAATAATTTTTTGAAAAAATAGGGCCTAATATTTTACGAATATAATATTCGTTGGCAGTTTTTACCACAGACTTGCATGTTTAATGTTTTCCTCTATAAATTTAGCCTACATTTTATGCTTTTCCTGAAACAATTACAAAAACAGAAACTCTTCAAGAAATCCATCCAATTTCTATAGCAGATTTTGGTCAACAAGCATAGGTCAAGGGCGGATAGAGAAATTTTCGAAAGGGAAAATGTTTTGGCCTTGAATCAGATTTTTTTATAGATTTTTGGCCGAAAAAATTAGACCTTTTAAAAAGTCATTTGGTCAAAGTTTCCTGAAAATATATATGTTTTCCCTGCCACAATAACTGAATTTTATTCTTTATTCATCTGATAAAAATATATATCTTGCAGATGTACTATTTTCCAAGCCAACTCTAAGATAGTTGATGACCTGGTGCAGCTTCCGCAGCATTGACTGAAAGCTTGTTGAAACCAAGTTGGGTGGGCACGTCCTATGCACATTTCACAATGGGGGGGGGGCATTGCCGGATTGCCCCTGGATCCGCCTCTGGTATAGGCCTACATCAGCCATTATCTGCAGCCTGATGTTTATGGAAGGCAGGTCCATCATTAAGGCGCTTACCAAGAAAACAGATCGAACGCCTGACACGTGCCAAAAAAACCGCAAAGAGTTTACGCTGCAAAGTGTGAAGCCGTAAGACTTGAAATGGCGTATATATTTACATTATATCTATGCAATCATTCTAGCTTTTGCATAGCGCATTTTTCTGACCTTTCAGTCCATCTTCTGATAAAAAAAGATATCAATTTGCGAAAGCAGCTTCTTTCGTACCTCTTCAATCGATCGATGGTGCAGTGCTGGTCGTTGTTGTGAAGTGCAAACACAATCTTCCACCGATGACGACGATGACGCCAGCCAATGACAGCCTTGCATGACAGATGGCAGCTTCTCTACAGCTGACCCACTTTAAAACTTCACTTGTTGAAAATTGATAAGCAAACTATGATTTTTCATCTTTTGGTATTTTAGATGTGTAAATTTGAAAAGACTACAAAGGTCTGATAATGATTTATTTTTTAATTATTGGCCAGGGTTCGACAAGCCCTTCATGCAACTCGCTTGATTAATTTTCAAACGATCGAAGCTGCAATAGTTTATTAAAATAATTTTTCATTATTTTACTGTCTGTTTCCTTTCGCCGTCATTCAGTAGTTTTCTCATGCACAACATATCGCGCCACCTACCGAATGAAAAGCAGATGATTTTGGACATACTCTCTGCCACAGCAATGTATCATCTTCTTCCGCGTCATCTTCATCGTTATCTTCACTGCCTACATCGTCGTAAATCTCGTCATCATGATCATCGCCGTCATCACCATCATAATATTGTTGTCTAGGTTTACCTATTCTTCAGAACTGACACCAAGTGTGAGGTAGGCCTACGTACAGCTTTGGCCTCTATAGGCCCTAACTCGATCTGGAGTCTCTGGTCATTTACGGCCATTTCCATAGCAATTCTGTGATCAGTGTAAAAAGATCGGTGTACTGGGACCATTACACCGATACATTTTACACAAATTTCATTGCACTATATATATATATATATATAGTGCAATGAATATAGGTGTTATATATATATATATATATATATATATATATATATATATATATATATATGCTGTTGGATAATGATTTGGTCGCGGGATATTTAAATATTATTATATTTTTAAGCTTTACCGCAAATTCTTTTAAAGCAATATAGGCTACTATAATAGTTACCAGAGCTGTTTTGCTACGCGAAAAATGTTCAGCTCTTAATTAATGTATACATTAAGCATAATTATTTCTAGGATAGCGCAGAGAACGTATAGGCTACGCGTTTAATAGAAGTTAAAATTTAATTAGATCTACAACAGATACACTTGCATAGCCTAATTATTTAAGTGGTTGAGGTGAATAATTAATTATTCTTACGTTTAGCTGTGAAAAACTCGATTCAATTGGGCAGAGTTTCGAAATATTTCTTGCTTTCAACGTTTCGCTGATCGTCTAATAATAATTAATGAGTTTCTTACTGCATCTCAGCTGCCATCAGGAAGAAGAAGAAGAAGAAGAAGACTTGTAGCCTTGTAGGTAAACATCCAGCAGCTGCATTGCTGCAAAAAGATATAAGCCATCTGTAGCCTACAAAGACAAATAGCCTGAAATAGGCTACAATCTTCACAATAATATTGCTCATACAGATAATGATAGGCCTAGGCCTACTTGCTTGAACGAATTTAATTTAATTTTAATTATCACAGAGTAGGCCTAGGCTATATGATGAGATGGGTATCTCGATTTTAAATCAAACGGACCAAAATGACTGGACAATCATCATCATCATCATCATCATCATCATCATCATCATCATCATCATCATCATCATCATCATCATCATCATCATCATCATCATCATCATCATCATCATCATCATCATCATCATCATCATCATCATCATCATCAGCAGCAGCAGCAGCAGCAGCAGCAGCAGCATCTTCTTCACCATCACCACCACCCCACTAACACCACACCACACCATACCACCACCACACCACCACCACGACCACCACCATCAATCATCATCATCGTCGTCGTCATCATCGTCGCCACATCACTTAATCAATATACGATTAACACAAAGAAACAAACGAAATTTCTTACTCGGATCTTCGCATCGATCTGTGTAGCCTATACATAATAATTATTCTGTTTTTAGCTGTTTTCTTGCTGATTGCGGTTGCTTCAAAAGTTGACCGTCTCGAGAAATTAATTATTGCTCATTATATGAATTGTCGTCACTTTGCGCATTTGTGTCAGTTTGAAATAATTAAACGAAGAATAATATTATTAGGCTACTCGAAGAATTTTGAACATCTTTCACAAAATGAATGTTAATTTGAACCCGTGAGAAAGTCGATATAGAAAGATGACGTACGTATGACAAACGACCCAATGATGGCGTCATCAATTATAGGAAAGCGTTACCATGAGAAGGCAAAATGACGTAATGAGAAGATTGCTTATTATATTTCACTGCATTCTTTACTCTAAATGTTTATATATGTTTTTAAATCAAATGTTCGTATTTGCAGTGTTCACCCTGATGCAACTAATCGTTTTAACTTCGAAAACGCCACGCATTGTAAACTCTTTATTTCACATAAGCCTACCAAAACTGCTAAACGCACTGTTCTGTTAAGTCAACATTATTCTAATCAGTCTCTCATAACCCAACTCCCTCCAACCCTCCGTCTTCCATTGGACCATTACAGTCCTAATTATTTCTTTAATTGTAACTGACTATGTCTGCAAGAGCTCAATAAAACGAATCTATCATGTTATGTTAGGCCTATCTTTTTCAATGACGACGAATGGTTGAGATGACTGAAAAATGCGTCGATGGATGGCGCTAGATGAAGATGCTGTGGTGACGTATTTCTGAGCGTGGTATCTCTCTACGCCATAGGATCGTCTGTGGCGTCGGCTGCTGATAGGTTAAATAGGCGGAGCGTGAAGTTAGGCGCTGTTTGTGACTGAAAGGTAAGTGCTTGAAGACAAAGTTTTGCGTTTTAATAAAATGTATTGCTGCGAATGTTTAAGTGTGTCGACCCTTTTAAAATCACCACAGAACCCTAGTAATATGGGAAAACAGTGGTTATGAACTTTTAATATGTCGCATTACATGAACTGCGTTGTCGCTAGCCTCCAGGGGACTTCGTGGGAATTTGAGTTTATGTAGCGCGAGAATTTAAATGCCATGACATGTTTGACGGCTTTTCAGACGTATGACTTTTTCACGGTCGGTTTCTTTCGCTGAGCGTTGCGGAATCGATATGATCTCGCTTTAGGTTTATTCAGAAGCTATCTTCCGTTCTTTTAAGATTTTTCTGCTACGGAATTTCCGAAAAGTTAACAATTCTTCAGGTGCAGATGCTCTATTGTGCCCTTTAATATCCTGTGAATTGTAATGTCCTTTGACAGTACGGACATTACAATGGACAGGATATTAAAGTTACGGAACAGACGACATGATGTTCCAAGCTGTTCAGGCAATGACCTTCATGTGCTCTGTGGCCTCTGCAGGAACCATATATGCCTATAAATCTAACTTTCTGCAGAAAGGTTAACAATTTCGCCCTCTGTGATTAAAAACTGGATGAACTTTATCCAAGAATGTCATATAAACAGATGTTCAATAAAGGAAATTACTATTATTATTATACAAATGTGTACTAAGAAACTCACCTGTATATACCATGTACTCTCGACATGCTAATGTACACCTACAGCATTTCTGAACAAATATAGCTTTATAAAACAGAGACAACCTCAAGGTTGTCTCTGTTTTAAAGACCTTGAAAATTGTCGTATACATAGGCTAAGTAAAATCTGATTAAAATCTAATTTCATTCTTGTGCCCTCATCAAATTGAGCTTCTGGTTCCCCGCGCGCGGACTGCTATGCGACAGCGTCGTTCATTCTCAGTTGCTGGTCCTATCACCTGGAATGGTCTTCCTGTTGCATTGCGCTTAATTCCCAGAGGTCACTCCGCTCTGTTCCTTAAGAACCTAAAGACTGTTTTATTTAGCCGTGGTTGGGCCGGGAGCGCTTCTGAGTAGCCTACTTTGAAGAGGCGCTATATAAATTTCCGAAATAAATAAATAAATAAATAAATAAATCATAACATTTGGTCATACATCTGAGGCGCATAATTTCAGTTTGAGCTTGACTGTGAATTTTATGTGGGCATCTGACTGAGGATTTAACAGAATTTGTTATGACTCATACATGTGGTGTTTCAGTGTTTTACATAGAATATATATAATTTATATATATATATATATATATATGCTAACGTTAAGTAAAATGTGCCATTTTTTCCTATAAATGCTATTTGGTGAATTTATGATTGTTAGCCTGAGAACCAATAGACTAGAAGGACAACACTTTGGTTAAAATATATATCCTTGATAAGATGAATGCCACAGACCCTTGCAAAGAAAATGAAAGAGATTTCAAAGTGTCCTTTATCTTCCTTCTCCTATTTCCCTTGTCCTTAGCAGGATGATCATTATCATCATCATCATTATTATCATAATCGATGTTATCATAATATATATATTATATAATTACCATATCTGTTTGAAAGGTTCACAATAGCTGCTTATATAAAAATCCTATCAAATTTGATGCTTTAATTCAAATAAATTACAATTGCATTTTACTGATTAATCAATCCTGCAGATTTATTTGGAAAGGAAAGTACACTAATAATTCTTATATTTTTACTGTTCTTGGCAAAGAAAGATTTAGAATCAAATTTTTTATTCAATCTTTCAGTCTGATTAAATTTGAGTCCTGTCATTTTTCACTTGCGCAACAATGAACGTATGGTAATTTATTGTTACTGGGATCTATTTAAATTGGATGTGATGTCTTTATGGTGTAGGCGGAGGAGGAAGTGGTGTGTGCTCACTGCGTTTAAATCAAAGCATTGTTTGTGCTACGGCCGTGTTTGAGTCGGCTTTGTCGTATTGCTGTAACTAAGATTCAACCGTTCATGTTATTCAAATTTAGAGAATGGATGTATTTTAATGGTCATAATTTGCAACCATTAAATTCTAATGAATGGTCTTGAATGGCTTTTCAGGTATTGTCTGGTTTATTCTAGAAGTTCAAAAGGGCAAATCCACCCCCAACTG
This sequence comes from Lumbricus rubellus, assembly GCA_945859605.1. Classification (NCBI taxonomy): domain Eukaryota; kingdom Metazoa; phylum Annelida; class Clitellata; order Crassiclitellata; family Lumbricidae; genus Lumbricus; species Lumbricus rubellus. The sequence goes on from OX243814.1 coordinate 20,214,448, forward strand.
AGGAATATTTGATTTACGTGAAGGTCACAAGGTCAAATCAAGACCAGTCAGTAAGGGTGTGAATCTTTATGTTTCATGACAATGGTAGACACCTTGTTTGAGCGTTCACCTCATAAAGTGTCTTCCATCCTTCCTGAGATGGCTGCTTTGGACCACTGACTTTGAGCAAGTCTTTCACGCACCTCTGCTGCTCAATCTCACTGATTTATACTTTGTATTTAGATGTTAAATAGAGATGGATGGTCATGACGATCACTAGAGTTAAAGGAACTTGCAGCACAAGGTGACAAGGTGATTTAGATGTTGGTGGATGGATAGATCCAGATTTGACAAGGACCTATATATGACAACAGAGGCTGTTGCCCTCGAAAAATTTTTGTTTGGCATATCACAGACAGCACTTTATATGTTGGTGCTTAATGCAGGTGGACTTGAAGCAGTAGTCATGTGGTAGGGGGTGCCTTTGGATACAGTGTATAAATCACACCAAGCTTAAAAATGTGATTTCTTTATTTACTACACCAGATTGATTATAGCGCTCCTTCAAGTTTGCCTACTCAGGAGTGCTCTCAGTCCAACCCCGGTCGAATAAATCCAACCCCGGTCGAATAGGACAGTCTTAAGAACAGTGAAAATGAGAGAGAGAGATCAATATTTAAGCATTATTGATGAAGAAGAGTAACAGGGAACAGATGTTGAGTTTAGCACTGCGCTGCGTTATTGTATGGTGTTTGAGCTATCAAATAAGGTGTATTTATAGGTAGATCGCTTCACATAGGGTCACTTTATGTTAAACAGAATAATGGTGTCTAGAGGTTTGCTTGGAAAGTTACTGCATATGATTCTCTTCAAATTCATGTGACCACTGGTTCATGTAATGTCGGTGGTGAGCAATTAAGATTTTTTTAGACTGATTAATTTGAGTTGGAATTTAATTATTATGTACAATGAGTGTTTTTAAGAGAACATAATTACTTTGTATCAGTGCCAGCGCTATTACCCTAAACCTCCCTCTCCCGGCGGAGGAGGCGTCACGATTGTAAGGAGACTCCTGTTTTGGCTGGTCATTACGCATATTTGCGACTATTTATTTCTGAATTTGTAATTTACTGACTCAGGGCTCCGAACGGAATGCATCCGACAGTCTGGCACTGCCTGTGCAAGCCCAATGCAGATATCAACATTAGAAGCATTGTGGAATAACCCCTCAACGCCCCCAAACAAATAGAGCAACCATCCCTCTAACGTGCCATTTATCTGAAACACCACTAACTGTACCGCCTGAAGGTAATGTCCTACCCCTTGCCACAGTGAAGAAAAAACTTTCAAAGCTCGTGAATGGTGGCGATCTTTCAAAATACATGTATATTTAATGACATGGGTGGAGCTATGACAAGGCACAATCAACCAAACTTCCATTTATGAGCGTGAATTACAACCCATTGCTAAGGAGACGGGGAATTCTTACATGAGCTCATGACAGCATTGTTGCCATGGCTGTGTTAATACTTTGTTGACTTAACTGTTTCTGTTGTTGCTAAAAGAGCCTTGTTCAAAGAAAATTGATGTTGGGTCCTTCTCGTTTGCCGTGTATATTTTTGAAATTATTGGTGGCCTCAAGTAATTTTTTGAGGTGGGGGAACCTGAGGTAAGGTTAGTTGGGCTTCAAGTATCCATTGTGCCGACAATGCTTAGAATTAACATTCGGCTACCTTAATTAGAATTTGTTGCTGATGTCAGAATGAGCCAAAAATGTATTCAACCAGTTTGGCATTCAATCTGCTAGACAAATATTTCAAATTATGCCAAGCTATTAGACAAATATTTTAAATTATGCCAGATTTTTTAAAATGTCCATGGTCTTCATCCAATTTCTTCCTTTTGGCATGGAATATGTTTATTTATAAGAGCTTGGAGTTGCACTTTGGAATTGTCATGAGTTCTCAAGTATTGTCTTCAAGCATTTTCTTTACTTGCATGTATGTGTAAGAAATCTTGCAACACCAAATGCTCAATAACCATTGATACTAGGCCTAATGTTGCAGCAACATGATAATTCACATGCTGCTCGAAAAATTCTTAGGTAACAGAGCTAAAATAATTGGGTAGGTAGGTCGGAAAATATTTTTATTTTAATAAAATATTTTTATGCAGTGAATATCCGAAAAAGTATACCCCACTAGTCTTTTTTGCACGCTGAAACAAAGTACGTGTTCTAAGCAAGTATAAACTGCCTATTTCCCGACTGTCTGCACCTAAAACTGCTCTAGAAACAGTCCTATTAATTTCATTTTGTTGACGTCTCTTATTTTATGTCAATACAAATGTAAAAAAAATATTTAAAAAAATATTTTATTTTTTTCCCCCCTAAATTTTTTTCCAATTTTTTTTTTTAAATAAATTTTTTTTACAAAAATATTCGAGTCGCGGCCGTAAAAATGGGTCGGTCGGGTTACCGGAAACACAACAATTTTTTTTACGCCTTATATGGCATATTATTTTCTTACTAGAAACTAGGAATGTTACTGCTAACATTGACACTTGCCAATTTATTTTGCTTTACAGATGATTCATTTACCTATTGAATTTTTTTATAATTTAACTTTTCATTACTATATAGACAATTTTCCTCTTTCAAAGATATCATCAAAGCTAATAGCTTAATATAATTGGTGTTTATTACTTTAGAATTAAAACATGTATACATCAAATTTAAGTAGAAATTAAATTATGATATTAAATATGTAGGCATTTGAAGGTAACTATAATATAAAGCCGATTATGAGATTTTATTGGAATTAAACAACTTTTTAAGAATAGAATTGGAATTAGCAAAATTTTTGGAATTCAAATTTGAATTAACTCCCAAACTAATTAATTCGCTAATGTGTTAGTTTATAATAAAGTAGTTGCTCATTATTGTGATATGTTTTCAAGTCTTTGCTGTTCTGTATCCAATAATAATAATAATGATGATAATAAAATAGTTGCTCGTAACTGTAATAATTATGTCTTCAAGTCCTTGCTCTTCTTCATCCAAGAAATTAAGGTAATCGTGCATAATTTCTGACATAAACGACAGACTTATTCATGTGATGCATTTTTTTAATCACTGACTTAACAAAGATTTCTAATTATTAGAAGTTACGTTCGTGCAGGTTGACTGCAAATGCATTTTTAACCATGGCCGTAATTTTTCTTAAACAAAATTCACACGATGCTTTCCACTGTGTACGAATTGCGCATTTGGTGATTGAAAGGAGATGAGGAATTTTTATGCAAATCCAGAACATTGGCGACGTTTTAAGGTCAGCGGGCTGACTAGTTCCTGATGTCGGCCGATTTATTCATATCAGTGCCAGTACAGGTCTACAACTTGGTGATAATGCCTTTATTCAATATTATGTAAATGGCGCGTTGTCTTGACGACTTCTGTTGCTTCGGCGGCTGTTCAACATGTGTCATGGTGTACTTGGCTGAACTGGTAACTTGCAATGTTACTGGGTTTTTAGGCGGCCTTTGGCTATAATTGATTTTCTGTTTGCATCAAACTGGGGTGATATGTAACAGATAGGCAGCGGCGGCGGCGGCCTATGACTAGCGGTTATTTAAGTTCAGCTCTTTTCTTTTGACTATGGCTGGATGAACAGATGAACAGAAAACTGTGTGTAGTGATGCATGGCAGTTGAGTTTATGAACTTGATTACTGCCTCTTTGATTTGATTGTTGAGTAAAGAGAGTAAGGAAGTAGAATCTCCTTTACCTGATGGATCTGTTTTAAATGCTAAGGAGCCTAAGGTCCTATAGAAGCAGTTGATGCTAAGGTATTGTACCAGCAAACTACAAAGTCTAATAAAAAATTGTGCCTATGTAAACTACAGAATGTTCAATAAAACTTGGCAGCGAATTCTAAAGCCTGCAACAAGTGATAGAGAACTCTTGAGAACCGAAACAATATCTTGAGACAAGGCACGGCGGCGAGGGTCGCATTCTTCATTATTACAATATGTTACATTTTTGTTGTTGTTGTTATGTGACATATGTTGCAGAGAGGAGGTTTAGTTGATGTAGTAGTTCATTGGAACTATTAGCCGAGATGGATTGAGGCGCTCTGGAGTGGAGGGTTCGTGCAGGTGCTTTGCTGTTGTTTGGTAGGGGTGGGGTGACTGTGAACCCGATGTTAGGCAGTCAGTGAGGCAAGGCCACCATTTATAGAGAAACATCTCCACCTGAAAGCCTTACATTTAGAAAAAAATCAAACTATATTTTTCTTGCTCCTCAGCTAACAATTTATGTCTTACTTTCTTTCAAGTCATTTTTTCAAATTTTTATTTTGGCCAGGGCTACTGATGTGAGGGAGGGAGGGAGCGAGGGAGGGTGGGACATCTCTGCATGACGGCCTCCGGGGCTCTTGAATAACTTTGGAAAATACTGTGACTAGGTGCACAGATGAATAACTATTGTCAAAACGCTTTGTTTGTTGAATGTATTGTGCTTTTAGATGTGATGTCTGCTATCAGCTAACACACAACAATACAGTTTAATTACCTTTTTGTAGCCACACGTAAGAAAATCCTCACCAAGTCAGAAGAGTAACTTTGCGATAAATTTTCCCAGAAGTCATAAAATTTGACAGAATCAGAATCGGTTCTTTGCATAGCCATTGCCATCTTATAGATCTATCAAACTCACCATGAAACTTGGACAATAGTTGTTTTTGTCCCAACCAGCATATTGTTTGTGTTGCCGTGATTTTTCCTGCAGCATGCCTCAGCGCTTGATTTTTTGCTCATTTTCCTGCTGCATTGTTCTTTACCATACATGTGCAGTATTTACTTTACCACCATTGCTGCATTTATTTAGTTATTTATTACATAGTAGTTTTCTCTGTGTTATCCTGTGAATTATTTAGTTATTTATTACGTAGTAGTTTTCTCTGTGGATTTGGAGGAAGGTATTAAGAACTTCATGGGTTGAAAAGAGAACAAATGAATCCATATTACAAGAGATCGGACAGTCAAGAGGGAATATGTTATTGGGACAGAGAGCGGCAAGGCAGAAAATGGCGTTCTTTGGACATGTGATGCGAGCAAACGGATTGGAAAAGGAGATGATGCTGGCCTGCGGAGAGGGGAAAAGGAGGAGAGGACGCCCAAGAAGAAGAAGGTGGATGGAGGAAATACACGAGAGAATGAAGATGAATTTGGAAGAACTGAGAGACGCGACAGAAGATCGTGATATGTGGAGGAGGTTCATCAAAGCGGTCGCTAGGATTCCAAGAATCGACGGCACAAGCTCAAGCTCAAGCTCAGTTTTCTCTGTGTTATCCTGTGAATTATTTAGTTATTGGCCACGTAGTAGTTTTCTCTGTGTTATTCTGTGAACTATTTAGTTATTGGCCATGTAGTAGTTTTCTCTGTGTTATCCTGTGAATTATTTAGTTATTGGCTACATAGTGGTTTTCTCTGTGTTATCCTGTGAAAATGTTCAGTGTGTCAAATGATTTACCATTGCATGCAAAGTTATCATTGTATTAATAGTCTGTATAAGAGCAGGATGTGCTAGTCCCATGATGAGCTTGTAGGAAAAGCTAATTAACTTAGAAGAAGTAAAAATTCTGATGGTTCACATACTAATAATAATATTTTAAAAATTCATGCCGATTACGATGAACTTATAGCAGCTGATGAGTAAATGATGCACGTGAAGGGTAAAATCGGTTTAAAATATTTTAATAATAATAATAATAATATTTCAAGTCTGTAATGTTTTGATGAATTTTTGATGAACAGTTCAACATATTGCTTAGTATCTGTAGTATCTCATTAATTGTGTACTCTTTAGGACAAAAAATTGTTTTTCTGTTATGATTTGTTTTCCATGGTCAAATTTAGTTGACATGTCGTGATCATGTTTAAGGAAGAATTTGTGGGCGTTTAACTTTCTGTCACTGGAATCTTTTAGTAATTTTTAAAGAAAGTTAGTTGCATATCTTTGAGAAATGTTGAACGACTGGAGTCGTAGTGTTTCATAAAAATTGAGGTGTTGATCGCCTAACCCTATTGATTAAAGACATCATATAATTTATTCAACATTCTCGTTGACAGACCGCAACCGGTTACAGTGTACAACTATGCAGTTTGAAACAATTTACAAGGACTTCGATTGCAGAATACATAAATCTTAACTTTTAACAGAACAGACAACCTGCAATAATCTTCTGATTGCAAAAGCAAAGAAGTTCACAAAACTTGTGATGCTTTCATTCTGCTGAGTTGTTGGTTTTTCAAACTAGCTCTTGGTGGTATATGCATGCCAGTGCTGAATGGAAAACATGAGTTCATCTTGTCCACCACATTGCTGTGATCAGTCGATCGGATAATCATCTTCCAAGTAGACCGCTTGGATCCATTCCCAGATTTCCTTTATATGCTTATCCATAGACTTCTAGATTATTCAGCCCTTGGCTTATCAATTGAAAACCTGTTTCCACAAGTTCCTCAAAACGGCAACTACATTTTTGATTGGGACAAAAGCCAACACGGGTTACATTTGTCAACATGCATCATTATACATAATATATACATAAAATTACATACTTACATACTTATTGTACGTGTTCATGTATCTATGTCCATGTTTCATGTATCTATGTCCATGTTTGCAAGCATGCCTTCACCCATTGGTGTAACAAAGGTTTCGATGCAGACGGGCAAGATTTACTGACTGCGCGACGACAGTGTATTGCAATTTAATGCATTGACAAATATGTTTTGGGTTCCAGATTTTATTGAATGGTTTTTGCTCTCTGCTCAGTAATGAAACATAATTTGCAAATGATATTTAATGATTATTTATGCACGAGAAGACAAATTTCATGAACAAAGTGATCAGCAATGAGCAATAGCTTTACTTGTTTCAAATTTTGTTGTTGTGATACTAACAATTACATAAATTTGTTATTTATTGTCTGCTGAGATTCTGAAATTAAGAAGGATAAGTAACGTCATAGGTTTAAAGTTATGGACTACAAGCTAATTTTTTGTGTGTGTTCTTAGTACTTGTAACTACAACCTATTTTTGCTTCCACCATTATTCTGCTCGGGCTGGAGCGATTGCTCTTCATTGCACCCATAGATGTTAAAAACCAAAAAAACCAGCTAAAAACTGAATAAAACATTGTTTTAAAAAATATAGAAAACGGACAAATAAAAACAATTGTACTTACCGGTAATTGAATTTGTACTGCAGTTTAACCTTAAAATGCTTTGGTTATATAGTATCATAGTATCTAATTTTAATCAGCAATCTAATTACACAACTTTATTAGTAAACACTAAGAAATGTTTGTCCATGCCAATTATTTCATACTTACAACTTTGGTTTAGTACGAAGCTGAGAAATTAAAATATTAAATCTTTTGAAATTAAGATCCAGGGGGTGGAGGTAATCTGATGGTTAGCGTGCTGGACTGTCAACGGGGCCTGTCAACCGGTTGTAAGGAAATTTTTTACAGATATCTCCTTCACCTGCGCCCCCCAAAGCGAACACGGCTATAATGAATACACTGACTGTACAGTCTGTACAGTACTACTGGTGCCATGATCAGACAGTTAGGAGAGAACTGGCCACCTGCCCTCATAAGGAAAGTCTGAAAAAAAATGATGTTGTGAGCACTTGACAGCCGCCGTGGCTGCCTGTCCAGGTTAGCTTTCAGGACTGCTTTTTTTAGTAAGGCTGAGGCAGGAAGAGGTGCCTACTAAGCTCTGGATGCAAATTGTTGGGAGGGGGTGTGTCCCCAATGGTTCAGATGGAAGACCAGTAATTCCCTATTCATTTCTGTATGACTGCAATTCTGCCGGTGGAGACAGAATATAACCATGGGTTAGAGAGCACTTCAGCAATGCATAGTTGTAAAAAAACTTTTCGGTTTTATATTCTCACAAAAATCAATTTTTTTTCTTTTTTGGGTTTTTCATCTCGTTTTTTCTGTTTTTTGTTTAAATGTTCTGTGACCTTATTTATTCATTTACTGTCTGTACTTATTTTCCATAATTTTATTTTTGTTATCCCCTCAGCTAATTTAGTACTTTCAATGATTTAGCTAATTCAAACCACTATTTGACAGTTCTAGCACCATCATATGAGCAATAAATAGTATTCATGTACAGAAAATGAAATTTTGAAAAATGACTTGTTCATTTTTATGTTGGCATGGACTTTGTGGACATTACAATTTAGATTTCAAAAGATATCAATATTTTCATTTTTCATTTTTTTACTTAACCAAAATTATAAGAAATTAATTTTTTGGTTTTTAACTTTATTTAGTGTCTACTAATTAATTTGCTATTTGCTTGCTGATAAATAGAATAAATTGTGTAAAAAAGTTAAATTTAAACTGTAATATACAAGATGTAACGAAGTCCAATTTTCTTTTATGTTTTTTTTTCGTTTTTCTATTTTTTGGAAAACGACGTTTTATTCCGTTATTTACTTGGTTTTTGTCTTTTCTAACATAATAGGGGCAATGTAATAAAATTAGACGGATTTGTGGCTATGCTGTTGATAGAGTTTGCTCATGATCATGAAAGAAGGTGATGGTGAATATATGTATAGTTTCATAGTCTTATAATCTGCAGTTGAAGTCTGAGGTGCTTGTTTTTATGGACTACTAGCTGAACCCGGCCACGCGTTGCTGTGGCTGAAAAGAGGCTCCTCTCCCTCCCCCTCCCCTCCCCCTCCCGCTCTCCCTCCCCCTCCCCTTTCCCCTCCCCCTCCCCCTCCCCTCCCTTACCCCTCCTCCCTCCCCTCCCCTTCTCCTCCCCTTCCCTCAACCTCCATCTCTCCTTCCCCCTCCCCTCGACCTCCATCTCCCCTCCGCTCCCTCCCCACCGTCTTCGTCCCGCTCCCTCCGCTCCTTTCCTCCGTCACACCGTCCATTTCTAGCCCAATAATGATGAAGGCCGCTTTGGGAAAAGGCCGCTTTGGGAAATTAATATGACGTCACAGCAGGCGACCTCATTGATGTTTCGTCTGCTGTGTTTGGAGACGGCGTTTCTGAAATCTGGCAGCCATGTGGGACGTGTTGAATTTGCAAATGGCGGGCGAACGGATTGCAAAGTTCACTTTTTGTGGAAAAGGTTGCGTTTTTTCTGGTGAAAAAATCTTAACACACGGTTGTATGGGAATGGAAGGTGTTGTAAAATTTTCAAAACAATCGGTGCGTGCCTTTCAGCGTGGTGATGTTACGAACTATTGGAAAGTTCATTTTTATTTATATAGATGATGTTAAATGTCAGTCCTAATTACAGGTACAGGGTTTCGAATGACTTAATTGTCAGACAATAGTCTGTAATAATAGCTGCTGATAATTTTTGGGGGTTCGTTGAATCTAATTAGAATTGGTGTTACTCAGTTTATGTTAATGCCTGAGCTTCTAAGTATAGTATGATTTAATGATCACAAGTTTCTAAGTCTACTACCAAAGAGGCGACGAATGATATATGTAGGAGACTTGGGCAATTTGTCAAAACGAGGTACATAAGATATCTAAATGACTTCTCTAATGCATTGCAGTACTAAGGCATACAGATTTCATCAGAAGTCTGTCGTCAAAAAGTTGATGTAATGGTTGGATTTAGTGCCAGTAAGTTATAAGGAATTAAAAAAACTTTAGCTTGTCTGAAGTTCCATAACCATAGCCACTGATGATTATCTATTATAATAATAATCTAGCAGTATACATGTATTGTTATGAGGTCTCCCATAAATAAGCTCTAAGAATACTATGTCTAGGGATAACAGGTTTATTCAAGTAACAGAAAAACGACACAATTACCAATCCGTAAACGTTGACGGACACTGGCATTCACTCCACACACATCAGTGACATCACGAAACATCAACAGGCTTACTAACGAAAAGCAACTTCTTCTTCTGCACTTAAGTCTAAGACACCAGCGTGATAGGTGTTCGAATTAAAGTAGACTAAAAACGACCAATAGCAGTCAAGAACAGTCAGTACTTCCTTCTCCACCACCTTCGCGCTCTCCTTAAATAGCCTAAACAATTTCTGCCAGCTATAGAGGTCTCATCACAGTCTAAGGAAACCAGTTACATGTATGTCTGACTATTTATTGTCCATCCCATGTCTAGGTCCAGAGGTGGGATCCAACAATATATATAAATATATATATATATATACTGTATATTGTCATTGTCATATAGCGATATGACATCAATCAGCTGAACTTTGCTTTAAGAATTGAAGATCCTAAGCTGAGAAACTGGGTCAAAATCCAACCGATGATGATCAGGAAGACCCTGAATATAAGGCCATGGTGGTTAAAAGGAAGTTGAAGGAGAGGAAGAGTGTTCGCTTTAGATCTTAACAACAGCAAAGAATCAGCAGAATGTAAAGAGCAGGAAAGGAAATTCCTCCGCTTTCGGGGACCAGCTACTGAGAACACCGGGAGGAGCGCAATTGAGTTGTGGTGTGAGGCACAGCAAGAGTCAAAGTATCTGTGGAATTGTGGATGGATCAAGTCATTCAAGTGCAATATTTGCTGGTGGCCTAAATGGGGTGATGGGCAGGGAGGCTTCGGAGATAGATCAACTCATTTAACTAACTTTGAATGATATGTCTTTTAGACAGTGAGGCAGATTTCAGATTGGGTTTCTGTTCTCAACTGGCAACCAGCGCATTGAATGCAACATGTATGCAGCCTGTGATATAATATGGTGAAATGTAGATTACAGTCTTTGTTGAGCCATTTAATTGTCAAGTGGCTACGTTAAACACATTCGTGATTGTATTGTAAGGGGCTGTATTAACATAGACACATACATGTACAGTTATACAGGGTGGCGCAGAAAAAACCGGACTATTAGTTTTTGCAATTGTTTCGCTTGAATAATCAGAGTAACTATCGCCTTAAAACTATCATTAGACATAAATTACACAGAAAAATGGCATTGGTTTGGCATTTAATATAACACTGAATGAACTCTAAAATTTCAGTGATGTTCAATATGTCCTCCGTTTGCTGCGATAACCAATGATAATCGCTTGCGAAACTGTCCAATAGCCCGGTTGATAGTGTCCTCGCTGATTTCGTCCCAGCATGCGGTCAGAACTTCTTTCAAATGTTCAATATCTCGAAATCTTTGCCTGTAGACAAGCTGCTGAATCATTTTCCAGATCGAATAGTCTAAGGGATTCAAGTCCGGACTGTTCGGTGGCCAATTTTCTGGTTCAATAAAGTCTGGAACGTGAGCAGTGAGAAAAGCAACTGTTTTTCGTGAACGATGAGCAGGTGCTCCATCCTGATGGAAAGTGAAATTGCCACCAGAGTGAGCTATAATGTCTGGCAGTAATCCTTGATGTAGGACGACGTCACTTTTCTGTCTAATGATAGTTTTAAGGCGATAATTACTTTGATTATTCAAACGATGTAATCGCAAAAACTTATAGTCCGGTTTTTTCTGCGCCACCCTGTACATACATACATGCATGTAAATTATACATGCGTACATACATGCCCACACCCACACAGTAGTGAAAGTTTCGACTGAAAAGTTCCACAACAGTGGAAATGCAACCCAGTGAAACAGACAAAAAACACAGGCTTTCGCCCCACCTCACCCTGGCCCCCATGGTGGGAGAGATTCGCCAACCCCTCCACTGAGTGTCCCATGCCGACACGGAGATCGTAGTGAAGGTTGCGAGTGAAAAGCTCCAAAACTGTCTAAATGCGTCTCGAAGGTACAAAACAAGCACACACACACACACCAGTGGCGGATCCAGAACTGTTTTTATGGGGGGGGGCCAAAATCTTGAGAAAAACCAAGAAAATTTCGGAAAAATTTTTTTTTTAGTCATCTGCCAAAATTTTCAGGAAAAACATACCATTTCATCCGCCAAAAAAGTTGATGACCTTTTTTTTTAGTCATCTGCCAAAATTTTCGGAAAAAAATACAATTTCATCCGTCAAAAAAGTTGATGACCTTTTTTTTTTTAGTCCTCAACTTCAAAACCGACCGGGGGGCCGCGTTCCATACAATTTTCCGAATAGGGGGGGCCAATATCCATTGTACCCATATTCGTATTACTAGTTTTGGACCAAATGGGGGGGGGGGCACGTCCCATGGCAGTTTTCAATGGAGGGGGGCCATGGCCGGATTGCCCCCCCTGGATCCGCCCCTGACACACACACAAACACAAAATCTTCTCTTTATTTTATAGATTAACCATGCATGTCCTAAGGCTTAACTATTGGAGGGGGGACAAATGCATGGACGGTCCTCCACCACAAACATTCCCCCTCTAAGTGACGCCCCCCTCCCCACAAACATTGAGGCGGGCCGTCCCCCTCTAAGTCTCCGCCCATGAGTTTCTAAATGGTAATAATAAGTATAATCAGTATTGTTTAATATCGCTCTGATGGGTGGTGGGTCTGTGTAGTATAGTGGGTGGTTTTGCATCATCTCACGTGGAGTGCTGTCTGCTGGTCCGTGGATTGGTTTCCTCTACAGTCTGAAAATTATTATTACGCGGTGATGATAGACCGCCCTGAATGATAGCGCATTTCAATTTGAAATCTATCTCTTCCCTGTAATGGTTTCAATTTTTAGATCTATGTTGCCAGCGTTGGGGGGGGGATGGGGGTTAGGGGGGGGAGGAGGATGCAGTGGGGTTATCTGCGTCTGCTGGGCTTATACTTAGCCAAGGATTCTACTGTTTAGGACTGGCGATGAATTAGCCCTTGAAGGAGGGTGGGGGAGGGAAGAGAGAGAAATCTTCCTTCTGACCTTGGCAGTTGTCTTTCTCTGACTGGATGAGGCCATAATAATATCTTTATGCGGTGCTGACCTTCATTCCATTCCGTACACTGCCTCCTCCTTCTCCTCCTCTGCCTCCTCATCATCCTCCTCCTCTTTCTCCTCCGCTGCCATCCTGTCTTATCCTTTAATATCCTACGATACTAGAGAACGCAACCGTTCATCCTCTGATCTGCAACGATTCTTCACCCTCCCATCCATCCGTCCTCCCATCCGTTCGGTCGATCGGTCCCTCTACCTCCTCCTCCTCCTCCTCCTTCTCCTCCTCCTCCTCCTCCTCCCTCCTCCTCCTCCTCCTCCTCCTCCCTCTTCCTCCTCCGATGCTCCTCCATCGGTCGGTCGGGCTAGGGACCGGTGGCGTCGGCATTGGCGGCGTCGGCATGGCCCTGCAGGTGATTCTGCGGCCGTTGATTTTTGGTGCTAAGTCATCAATTGTCGTCTTCATTTGAGCCGCCGCTTCGGACAGCCGAATGCTTTTGTACCCAACCGATCTCGCTCTCGCCGCGTCTGGCATCGGGTGCAGGCTGATTACGCGTCGGTCGGTCGGTCGGTCGGTCGGTCGGTCGGTCGGCAGTCTACCCATAGACCGTCCGCATTCGCCGCCGACCAAAGTCTAAACCCCTCTACCTCCCTCTATTCCCCCTCTCTGCCTCTCGGACTACCTCCTCCTCCCTAGATCGCCCCCTCTCTTCGCCCCCCGTCGCGATAACCCACTCCCGCCGACCGCCGTCGGTTGAAATAATCTGTGGTATCTGGTTAGTTGAAATGATTCCATCTTTGTTAATAACGGTATTAAGGATATAGCAGCGAAAGCTGTCGTCGTTGTCGTTGTTGGACGAGAGAGAGAGAGAGAGAGAGAGAGAGAGAGAGAGAGAGAGAGAGAGAGAGAGAGAGAGAGGGAGGGAGGGAGGGAGGGAGGGAGGGAGGGAGGGAGGGAGGGAGGGAGGGAGAGAGGGAGAGAGGGAGAGAGGGAGAGAGGGAGAGAGGGAGAGAGGGAGAGAGAGAGAGAGAGAGAGAGAGAGAGAGAGAAGAAGAGAAGAAGAAGGAGGAAAAGGAATAGGAGGAGGAATAGGAGGAGAAGCAAAACGAAGAGGCAGCAGCAGCATAGTTGGCTGTGGCCAATCTAGAAGCTAATCTATTAGATTGCGGTTATCTAGACCTGCCGCTTCCTCCTCTCTCTCTCTCTCTCTCTCTCTCTCTCTCTCTCTCTCTCTCTCTCTCTCTCTTCTCCTTCTACTCCTACTCCTCTTCCTTCTCCTCCTCATAGGCCTGCTGCATTGCATACTTCTCTTCCTCCTCCTACTTCTCCTCCTCCTACTTCTCTTTCTCTTCCTACTTCTCCTCCTACTCCTCTTCCTTCTCCTCCTCATAGGCCTGCTGCATTGCAACCAACTGGATCATCAGAGAGAGAGAGAGAGAGAGAGAGAGAGAGAGAGAGAGAGAGAGAGAGAGAGAGAGAGAGAGAGAGGAGGAAGCGGCAGGTCTAGATAACCGCAATCTAATAGATTAGCTTCTAGATTGGCCACAGCCAACTATGCTGCTGCTGCCTCTTCGTTTTGCTTCTCCTCCTATTCCTTTTCCTCCTTCTTCTTCTCTTCTTCTCCACCTCCTCCTTCTCCTCTTTTTTCTCCTTCTCCTCATTGTCCTCTTCCTTCTGTTTCTCCTCCTTCTCCTCCCTTCTTGTCCTCGTTCTTCTCTTCCTACTCCTCCTTCTCTTCCTCATCCTTCTCTTCTTCCTCCTCCTGCTCCTCCCCTTCTGCTCCTTCTCCTACTCTTCCTCCTACTCCTGCTCCTCCTCCTACTCCCCATACTTCTCTTCCTCCTCCTACTTCTCCTCCTCCTACTTCTCTTTCTCTTCCTACTTCTCCTCCTACTCCTCTTCCTTCTCCTCCTCATAGGCCTGCTGCATTGCAACCAACTGGATCATCGGTTCATGGCACTTGTCGGCCTTTTTTCCGTCCTCCGTTGAACTTCCTACTTCTCCTATCTTGTCAGTCAGTTTCCTTCTGCACGTCTCGTCACTACACAGTCGTTTGTTTGTTTACGTCGTTATCTAACTATAGCACAGCCCCTGTGTTATAGTTACATGAGAATATTCTCACTCTCTAAATTATACTAGTCAAGAAGCGAGTAGACAGATGTGAAAACTGTATTTGCTATGAAGGTAAATATTACTTGTGGTCACTTGTGTAAATTACGTTAGTTAGAAAGCAGCATGAAGAAAAATTGATGATAAACAATGATGATTCTATGGTAGACTTTAGCGTTTCATCCTATGGCTGTGTGAGGCTTTTTTGATAGATCTGCAATTACCAAAGGTGTACTCCAGGTATAGCGCTGTTCTCTACTGTGCAAGCAGGGTCGACCAACAGCCAGGGAGCTGAACAGGACATTCGTTCATGCCATGAGCTGTAATTATTGAGCTTTAATCTTAATATGGTGTGTCGGTTTAAAATAAACAATTTTTTAAACCTGATATGAATAATCCCTCAGACTCTTAAGGACTATGCTATGGTGTGACATCGTCCCCTGTGGGTTGAGTGAACATGCCCCTGAACGCTACTGTGTTGTGTCACTCAGTGCATAAACGCTGGAACAGGTGCATTCTTATTATTACTCTTAACTTCTTCTTCCTTATTATTTTTTTTGCTCGAGGTATTTCAGATGCCTTGGAATTTAAAAAATTACGCTTGGAGCTCTGTTGTTCAATGTCTAAAAAATCAGGCCTCGTCCTCCTTACCATCATCATTTTTATTATTATTATTATTATAACTTCATCATTTATTGAAAAAACACTCAAGCCGAAAATAAAACTAAAAACAGAAAAGATTGTGTTCAAGCATAAAGTGCATTGCTATCGTCCCCGGGGTGTGGTGCAAAGGTGATTATTATTATTATTATTATTATTATTATTATTATTATTATTATTATTATTATTATTATTATTATTATTGTCTTAATTGATGCAATTATTGTTATTGTTTTTGATTATTGAAATTACAGTCATTATATATTATTACTGGCATTCATAAGACAAATTCTGTTCAGAAACTCTGTATCCGCTGCTCTCCGTCTGTTAATTGTCACGTTATGACGACCGATTAATTATTTATCAATAAAACGAATATATGTCTGTAATTTTATTATTTTAATAATGAT
Source organism: Lumbricus rubellus (assembly GCA_945859605.1). Classification (NCBI taxonomy): domain Eukaryota; kingdom Metazoa; phylum Annelida; class Clitellata; order Crassiclitellata; family Lumbricidae; genus Lumbricus; species Lumbricus rubellus. The sequence continues at coordinate 20,230,450 of OX243814.1, forward strand.
CATAATAATAATAATTATTATTATTATTATAATGCGTTATAATTATTGATAATAATGTGTTATAATAATAATAATTATTATTATTATTATCATTATTATTATTATTAATCTTTATCACAGCTTTGCTAGAATTGCTAATTGATCAGAATTAAAATTAACAGCTCAGTCAATTGATTTAAAGCAATTAGAATTAGATCATTGACCATTTGAGACATATTTGCTTCATGAATTTGTCAAATTTTAATCAGAGTACAGCAAGTGAATGCAGCAAGTTGCTTTATTTGATTGCAATGCTCAAAACTGTAGAACTTGTTCTGGTTCCTTTTTTCTTATAACCATGAACAATCCATTGAATATTGAAGAGATGATTGAAAGTTTTAAACACCCATTATTATGATAAATAAGTTCATTTTAGTTGATCAGCTGATTGATATTTTTGAGGCAAATTGGCTGAAAATTGCTAGTCATTTGGAATTCTAATTAGCATCAGACAATAGCGATTCGATTAGAATTGGAATTAGTTGTTATGCTAATCAATTGGCTAAATTAGCATCTAATTTGATTAACGACCCATCTCGGATTAGCATTGTGATCTCGTATTCAACAGCATATCTTCGGTTTAAAATATTTACTGAAAGGACTTTTAAAAAGTTTTTCACTTCGGATTTCTTATTTGCAGTTTTACGCTCCATGCAGTTGAAATATGTGCGGCCATTGGCCAATAATTAAGGCTGCATAGATTTCTGAAGACCCATGCAGCGTACCTCTGTGTTGCAATACCTTGCTTCAGGACACCACTTCCCATCTTCATTCCCTCCCTCCCTCCCTCCATCCATCCATCCCTCCATCCCTCCATCCCTCTGGGTTGCCCATCCGACCGTTAAGTCCTTTCCTCCGTCATTCCTCTGTCCTTCTGTCCCATCCTCCTTTTTCTCTGTCCATTCATCCCTTCCCCTGTCTGCGTCCCTTCCTCCCTTTTTTCGTGCCTTCTCTCTGTCTTCGTCCGTCCGTGTCTTCCATACCGCTACTTGTGAATGTTGAACATTGTGAAGAGGGATGAGCGACCAAGAACAAGATCCAGTTGAACGATGGACATTTGGCTTTGCTTCATCCTCATCTCCTCAAATGTTGGTTTCGCCTGACGAGTGTCATTATGATCTGCTGCGATCAGTCCCTCCCCTCCCCCATCACCAATTAACTTTCTATTTTCGTTCTATCCAACCTTGAGCAACGCTTTCGATTTGGAATTACGGCCACTACACTAATCGTTCAACATAGACCTGAGAGTCACTTCACTTTGGAATTATGACTTGACTCGGAGAACTACATGACTTGAAAGTGACTTGACTCCACCTTCGTGACTTGACTTGACTCCCAACTTTCGTGACTTGGAGTCACGACTTCTGTCTAGTTTCATTTAATAAGTGCATTGGCAGCTGGGAACTGCATGCCTATATAGACCTAACATTATTTTTTGAAGCTGTGACCTTATTTTCTGATGTATTTTCAGTTTCACCCCGCCCTATATTAGTAACTGTCCCATACCAAGTAGTGCGGACCTGGTGACCCTGTATTACACAAACCACACACATCAAGTTGAATCAAATCAAATGAAAAAATGTCCACCAGTTTGTAAAACGATATCCTTTAGTGTGCAGGTTGAACTGTTACCGTAACTCTTGACTTTGCTAATGTGACCGGTATTGTTCTTGGCATATCGCTCTTGCTCTCTGTCCATGCACAATCTACAACACAGTTGAAAATACAGGTACAACAAGATTTTTAAAATTAAATTATTTATTTGTATATTTATTTCAAGCGCTTCAACACACAATGACAAAATAAAAGTGCGCAATAAAACTCAGCAAGTAGTTAAAAAATAATCAAAGTACCGGCATGTGTAAACTATAACGCTTAGCTAGCTGTCAAGGTTGAGAACATTGTAGTAAGCTGACCAGCTATTGAAAATGAAAAGCCCAGACTTTTCTATGAAATTCTATCACAAGATTGACATTTTTTATATTGTGGAATTATCAATCTTTTGAAATGAACAAATATAAATGTGTTACTACTACTCTTGATACTAATCACAATACAGCTCTCAATCTTAATAGTTAATACTGCGCTTAAAGTTAATTCTCAACACTCGTCAGCAGATCAAAACAGTTGTTCATATTTAGCACTTGAAAGTATGCTTCACAACAGTGTTTTTTGTGATTTTGTCTGCTAAATTATTCTGTCATAAAATTCAACACAATGTCATATCGGTTCCATAATCCATATTTTTACTCTCATTGATATCACTGCAAATGTCAGAATTGAACATAAAAATTATAGCATCAATAATAATCAATATCACATGTTGTCGCATAGTTTATACACTTCAGATTCAATTTAAAAATACCGTCTATCAGATTGAACAGTCTAAAAAATGTGGGGATGGGTCTGATTGGATCATTGGGGCAACACCCTCCCAAACTCCCCAAAAAGTTACATGAAGCCTTGATGAAGGAGATTGGGCCTACAGTGTGGGTTTCTAAAACAAGTTAACAGCACTCACTTGCAGTAGATCCTTTCGTCGTTTAAGGGTTCATACGATACTGAGCCGGTACTAGTACTTGGTCCGGCATCATCTTTTGCGACATGCAAGTATCCGTAGTATTTCCATACCTCACTACGAGGACGGCTGCTGCAGCTGCCTTTACGACCAACGCCAGTAATAACACGAAGTTCAGCTAATGCGGCCCGTTCACTTCTACTAAGCGCAGACGAACTAACGTTCTTATTCTTAAGGTCCGAGGACCCTGACGCTGGCTTACGCTGCGGTACTATTTTCTGCATAATTACAGTTAATAGACCCAAAACAGATAAACTCGTTCTCGATTCAATGTACTACAAACTTTCAAACGCGTCTATATCACAGTCCATCACTTTAAGAAACTATGAAACATTGGAAATGGAAATTACCCGAATTTCCGCTAGTTTCTTGTTTATACTTTATAGGCATCGGCCATCAGGCGTCTTATAAATCAAATAAGTAAGTAGGCCTCAGAATAATTTTGAGTGATCGAGTCGACTATGCAGGAATATTATGGCGGCGGTTTGGAGAGAAAAAATTGGCGGCGACTTGGATTAAATATGACTTGACTTGACTTGACCTATATCAAGTCGACTTAGTCGACTTAACGGCGGCGACTCTCAGGTCTAGTTCAACAATGACGAATTCTGTCCTAAAAAGTGACTGCCTTTTGGGTTGTTGACCTCTACCCACGGTGGGCCTTTTCTCTCTCCCCCATCCCCTCTTGGCATCTCGTCCTCCTCCTCGTCCTTCTCGCCCTTGTCCTCGTCCTCCTCCTGCTCCTATCTGCTTCTTAGGTTTAGTTGTGGTTTGAATTAACCTGGTCTTGTGACACTCTTTTGCTCTGCTGCGTGTTCGGCTATTGATTCATTCAAAGTCTGTGATGCAATGACTGATTGACTGTTTTTGTCTGAGGAGGAGCGAGGAGTGAGGAGGGGGTGTGCTGGGGTGGAGGGGGATGGGGCACGGGTGGGTGGAGCTGTCGGTGTGTGGGGGTTGGCTGTTGGCGGGCGGCCCCACTTGTGTTGCCGACAAGGCCGTTGGGCAGGTCAGTTAATCAAACTTAAAAATTTCTTAGGGTATCATATTTTTATGTGTTATGATTATTCATGGCTTTGCACCGCCGGTGACGAGGGCAGGTACAATGAACCGGTTCAAGTCAGAATCTGATGCTATATAGTTGGAAGCAAAGGCGGACCGACGGACGGATAGATGGACGGACGGAGGAAGGAGGGACGCATCGTGAGCGGAGGGTGGGTTGGCACGGGCTATGTCAGTCAGTGCGGGCAATTTTGAAAGGCTGGCGTGCTTTCGTTTCTCATGTAGCGTATACCAGCGTTGTTTCTGTGTCGGACTTTTACTCTTCTTCCGTGTGAGTAGTTATGCAGCTCTAGAGCCTCTCTCTCTCTCTCTCTCTCTCTCTCTCTCTCTTCTTCTTGTAATGATGGTGATAGCTGCTTTGTTTGCTAGCCACAGTTTATTGATACTAGTGGTGTTGGTATAGTACGGTTATGTCATGCTGACTGACTGCACTTGATTTATTGTCTCCGAAATTGATGTACGCATCGTATGTTTTTATCTTAAGAGTTACTTACTTCTTTGGTATGTATGTGGGTGTGAGATTTAGTCTGTGTGCTCAAACGCGTGTATGTGTATGTTTGTATGTGTGTGCGTGTGTGTGCATTGGTGCATGTGTGCGTGTGTGTGTGTGCATTGGTGCATGCGTGTGTGCATATGTGTGTAGTGCATTTAGAGATTGAAATAAATGTAAAAGTGTGAAAATAGTAATTCTAGCATTACGGTATAAATGCTGTTGTGATTGTTAATTTGATTATGATCAGCAATGCTTTAATATTTTGTCACTAAATAAGGACACCAATGGTAGTAAATGCCATGTAATAACATTTAACACTACTTAATAGTTATCACTGATGATGCTCATAGTGTGCTTCTTGTAAAGAGGGCATTAATTTATCATATTTCAATTGTATTGTATTGCGTAAAATAAATACTGCATTTGATATTGCCTTGCTCTCAAAGTTCAAAATTGAACGTGGCCGGATAACAGAACATGGATGGCGTTAGAGGACTTGTGAGTGAAGGACTTGCCCCTCAAGTACTCCATACAGATCAGCTGTGCTCAAGGCCGTAGACAGGGGGTGTTTTGGATGTTTGAACACCCCCCGAAATGGAAAATGCAGAAAAAATCTAATGCATTTTTAGTTCGTGATGCAAAAAAGCATGGAAAAAGCCATAAACACCCCCCCCCCCAACGAAATAATAGATTAAATATCGATGTTTCGATAAGAAAAATCAAAATCGAAGTTAACGACTAAAAAAGAGGTCATCAGAAATTTTTACGGCGAAACTGGAAAATAATTCGAAGATTTTTTAACCGGATGACTAAAAACAAAAAAAAAGGTCGTCAGAAAATTTTGTCGGTAAAAAATGGAAATTTTGGCCGCTGAAAACACCCCCCAAAATAAAATCCTGGCTACAGCCTTGGCTGTGCTCATATGGTGATTCTCAACACAGTCATCAATGTCCATGGGTTCAATGCCCGTAGGTGCTTGATGCTCTAAGTTCGATCATCTTCTTCCATTTGTCTCTTTCTCTTGCTGTGTGGCTCTATTGCTGCAGTGATTTGTCTCCAAGCCAATACTTTTCGATAATATACTCTTTCAAAAGCCAGTATTCGTCTTTCAATTTCCTTGGTTATTACCCACGTTTCACATGCGTATAATGCTCTGCTGAACACACAGGTATCCAGGACTGCCAGCTTAGTCAACCCAGTGCCATTTATGAAAAATTTATGTCCTGTTTATTAATTGTGATTGAACTTCTATTACACTTTAGGATTGCTGTGAAAAGCCTTTAGAGTTGCCACTTCGATTCTAGGCTTGTCATAGAGCTCAGGATGACTATAAATGGACTGTCATGTGCAGTAATTAGCCTTTAGTGTTCCTATAAATTGGCTTATTGCTTATAAATTAGTTTATACCTTATAAATTTGTTTATGGCTTACATGTATAAATTGGTTTATAGCTTATAAATTTATTTATAGCTTATTGACTTGCTGGTGTGTAGTTATGTCATTGCGTGTGTCCTCAAAATAGACTGGATGCTTTCAATTCAGTCAACTGATGGTCCAGTCTAATTGAAGAAGTATCCATCCACCTTTCCAATGCAGTGTCTCACAAAAGTTGGGCTTTCCCTTTTTGCACTAACTGCCCTGTTGAATTCCGGGTGTCGAAGTGCTGAGGTTGGTTAAACCTGTATATCTACTCGAACCCTCCTGCCATCTTATCGTAGCATTTCTGCTGGAAAGCTTTAATGCTCAAAGAATGCCAAGTGACTGGAAAAGAGTTGGGATGACTTGTAGTGATTGTAAAACCTGTTGTCAATAAAAAAATCTACTGGCATTGTGGTCTAACGAGAGACAATTAATGTGATAATGATGTGGAACTGTGTGGGTAGAGTGGACAGCAGACTATATAATCTGTGAGGAGGCAGAGGGAAGCTCAAGGAACATTCCCTCAGTGGTTCTGTCCATAGTATACCTTGCCCACAGTTGCTCTTATCTATCAAACTCCGCCACTGGTTGTTCTCTGCCAGTGCCAGTCCCAGGCCTGGATAAAGGAGGAGGGCAACACTAATCATATTTGATATGGCAGTGTCATTAAACATGAAACAAGCTCTTGTCTATGGATTTTACAGTGCTTTAGCGTTTAGACCACTCTTTTTATAACATACTACTAACTAGTACCAGACAAACCAGCAAGGATTGTAGTCATTTGCTAATTTTGTTTCTTACGTCAAAGATTGTTTATTACAGTGTAGGGTAAACTTATATTTTTTGGTTGAACAAAGTAAAGATGAATGTTGTCTAGCCAGATAATGTATTCGTTTCTATTCTAGTTTTTCTGTTTTAAAGTGAATTCTTTGCATACTTAAATTCCTTGAACATTGTATTGGCCATTAGTAAAGTAAAACGTAAATTGCACCAGTATATAATTTTCTTTAGTTTTGGTGTTAAAGTACGTCATTTTCAATTTAATTCTGGTCCTCTGCAGCAAATTGACTTTTGCTTGCCCTAATTTTATAGTTATGTTCATTGATTTTTCATGCAAATGTCAGAGCACATTTATATTCATATAAACCAGTTTCAAGGAGACTTGAATGAGTCATGCGCCTCAGATGTGTGTGAATATGCCACAGAAACTATCTCATTGACTTGCGTTGGGTCATCTGATGTGATATATTATCAGCTAATGCTGAATTTGTAATGGGAGCAACATCTTTACAATTATTCCACTTAAATTCCACTTTTTCATTTTCGCCTGATGTCCCTCATGCTGTCTCCATACTTTCAAACATTCAGCTAATTTATGTCACTATTTAGCTGCTATATTAAGACGTAAGCTTACTCTTGTCTGACACTCATTCTGGCTTATGAACTTTTTCTTCCTCACTTATAGATACCCCCACGGGGTGTCACACCTATTTAATGCAAGCCAGTTGTGAACATTTCCCTGCAAGTGGCAGGCCAGGGTTAGAGATCTGTGAGGGTCCCGGTGAGTCCGTCCCCAGAATCTTTTTGCAAAACAGAATCTTTTATGATGCATTTTTTAGCGTACAAATGTTCAGTCTATTAGGCTTTTAGCATCGTAATATTGTTCTTCATTATCTGTCACAGACATCTCACATTAGAACACTTGTTAAACCTTAAAATTGATGAAATTAAATCTTTTCTGTTCAGCTATTTGACTTTTAAAGTGACCACTGAATGATGCTGAGTGCATTTATAACTGCATTGTCAGCAGGAGAGTAAAGTTCGCGTCACATTTCTTATTCGTTAAAATTGTTTACTTATTTACCTGTTTGCAATTACATTTTAACCAGAAGTTTAGTTTGGGTGCTGTTATTCTAAATAAACTACCACAACAATGACATTGATGTGTGTGTGTGTGTGTGAGTGTAAGTGTGTGGGTGTGTGCGTGTGTGTTTGTGTCAGAGCGGTGTTGGTGTGGTCCGATGGAGTAGAAAATGAGTTCGAGTGAAGAATAGTTTGGCTGGTACCATCATCAGTTTAGTTATTGACTGGAGCTTTGGTCTTTTTTAGAAATAGTATTTTGGTCGCTCTTCTGCCTTTCTCGTGAGAAATTCATGAGCAGCTATTAAAGAATGACTAGGCTTGAACAGTGAACAGTGACAGTCTGATCAGTAAGTTTCGCATCACGTTTCATATTCAGCTGCTACAAAGCTGAATGACCAAGTCTTCTTCAGTTCCTAAAACTCACCTTCAAAGCACTTCGCTCTTGATTTCTATCTGTCTCATTCACTCTGTCTCTGCAACTGCTTTGCTGTCTCATTGCTTCTTCTGTGTTGGCAGCCCATGGGGGGGGGCGGCATATGCCTGTGTTGGTAAGCAAATATGCTTGCATGTGTATCTGTCTAAACAGTTGTATAGTGCCATTAGAATTATCATACTGGTATCTCATGGTGTGGAGGTACGGATTACTACCTATTTATACAGTTTTTAAAAATATTTTTAGTTGCTTCTGATTCCATAAGTCTTGTTGTGGTTTAAGTCATTGTCTTTTTTTGATACTTTTGATGGTTATCGTGGAGTATTATTATTATTTATGGTCGAGAAAAAGTTTCCGGATTATTTTCGATGAGACTATGTGACTGAAACAGTTCAGTTTGGTTCAGTTATTTTTGGTTTAAAATTTATATTTGGTCAGTGCTATTAAGATTAGTTTATTTTCGAGTGAATTTGTCCGATTGCTTTCATGGTGACGTATATATAGGATAGGTGGCAGTGAGTCTGCTGTGCATTGCAACGTATATGTTCGTTTATTTTATATCGAAAGCCGTGTCCTTCAATGATATGACTGCAGAAAAAATGATTTCAGATTCAGCAGAAATGATTTCAGGTTCACTTCTATATTTGACTCGAAACATTTCTTCCACTCGCCTTTCGTTTCCGCTATTCATGCTTCCATCCGTCAATCCATCTATCCATCCATCTATCCATCCATCTACCTAGTCATCGTTTTCCGATCCTCTCTCTCTTCGTGTGTCGCTGCGGTCTTTCCACTTTGTCTTTCAGCGCCATTAGCGCTAAAACGATTTTCAATACTCTAGAACTCTAGATCTCTTTCCTGTTGTGTACTACGAGGAGGATCCGGTTGCTCCGAGTTTCGAAAATATCCGCCATGTAAGGCAGACTCCAACGGCGGCATCAGCGGCAGTGGCATCATCGGAGGCGGTGGCGCTTGCGTTGTGATCCCTGGTTATCGGCGGCGGCGGCGGCGATGCTTTCACGGCCGACCGACCGACTGGCTCGGCCTTCCAATGCCTCCATCGCCCATGTCCGTCGGTCGTCGTCCGTCAGAGTGACTGGTTCAGTGGTGACGACGTGGCTGACATCCACTGGAGGGGAGGGGGTTGTTGGTCGTCTTTAAGTGTTACGGTTTCGGTGTTGGATTTCATGGCGAACGAACGAAGGGAAGGCCGAGGAGATGGCCAGAGAGAGATAGAGAGAACGAGAGAGGAAGGAAGGGAAGTGGGGGGTGGGGGGGATGCATGGGCGATTGTTGATTGTCAAAGAGCGTTATTAATGGTCGTTTGCAAGACCAGATGTTGGATGATGAGTAAGTGGGTTTCTGTGATGTCTTATGACTGGCGCTGAGGAAGAGGAGGAGGACGAGGAGGAGGAGGAGGAAGATGAGGAGGAGGATGAAGGAGGAAGAGGAGGATATGAAGGAACTGAGAACAATGAAAGATGGATGAGGATGACTTTTATTCTGAATGAAGAATCCAGATTTGGAGTAAATGATGGAATGAGGGTGTGCTCAGTCGTGGACTGCGAAACCTCCGTGGCTCAGTGTGTTGGTTAGCAAACGATCCAGTGAGTAAGTGGATGAATTACGAAGAATTAATTAATTGGTATCTAGAACAGTTGAATAAAACACTGTCAGTGATTAGCATGTTTATGACTGACTTATAAAGAGTGGTTGAATAATCTTAAAACAATTTATCCTATGAAGCGTCACTTAATGCAAAGTTCTATGAAACGTTTATCTTGTTATCTTAATCTTTCCTGCTTCTTCTTGACATAATTTTTCTTAAACATGTGTCAGTGTTTCGTTGAAGTCAATTGCTCCTTTATACCTTAAAACTTTCTGCCTTCTCACTCCCTGGTTGTTCCACTTGACCATCAGAGGTCTTATTGTTGTTCTCCACATGTTCACGGCTAAGTGCTCACACAAAAACAAAGGTGGATTTCTGGATGTTTTTTTAATTTGAATTCAATGTCCAGTTTGTACCTATTGTCTATTCTCCATTGTCTTTCAGGAGGCGACCATCAATTGATGTCTTGTGCTTTATTATAATGGCGCTATATAAGTGATCGAATTTATATCGCTGCCTTGTTTTGAATCTGGTTAAGAATTCAGAAGTTGACTTTGACGGTGATTCATTGAAACCAAGGAAGTGGAAAGTTGTTGTTTAAATTGTGGGACTTTAAATACCTTTCAACGAATGTTTGCGGTCGCGCCAACTGCGGCTTTGTTCATCTGGTGCCGAATTGGTTTCATTGTTGAATGCAAACTCATCATCATATTAAACTGTTGTTAAATAACTTCTGAACTTTGTCACCAATACATAGAAAGTGAAGACCTTGTTTTCCTGCCAGTTATTGACCCACATATATTGTTATGAAAGCCGGTGACTGACTCTGTTTTCTTCTTCACTATCTTCTCTTTCTTCTTTGTCAATGTTGTTCAATTAATTATTTGACTTCGACTGCAGGAGCCAGATGTTCGTCTGCTGCTCCTCGTGCTACACAACTGTTTATTTTCAACTGCCAAGTATATGTAGTCTTGTCATCCTCGTCGTCGTCGTAGTGTTGTGCCACCGCCGCCACGGTGGTGGTGGAGGATGCCTTCTCACTATCCTCCTCCTGCTGTCGACCTGTTGTTATTGACCCATCACAATAAGTCGATAATAAGTTCTGTGTGTATGAGTCGTCGTTGGTCTGTTTTCTTCTCCAAAGCTGTCTCTCACCTACATGGTAGGCAGTTGCTGTTGTCAGCCGATTATTTATTTCTGAAAATTATTCATTTGCTGGTTTGAGTCCACTCTACTCTCAGGAAGTTGGTTAGTGTCACAGATTTTGCCTTTACTTTGTCCTTCTTCCATTTCACAGATTTCATGTGGTAGTCTGGCATAGGTGGGTGTAGTTGTTAAGTACCTTCATGGATGATGTCTGTTACGATGGGCATTTAGATACATGTGTTCATGCAGGCTCTGTTGTGTTTGAGAGTTTCCATGGATTATTTTTAGCACCTTTGTGCTGTATGTTCAAACACAATTAAATGTGTGGGCTGATCTGTAAATTGTGTCTTCAAATTTTCTTCAAATGTTTTTGGGAAATAGCTGTGCATGTTATGTTTTCCAGAATGCTCATTCCAGTGGGCAGCCAAACACCAGAGCTGTCCTACGGTGGTTTGGGACTACAAATGCTCAGGCCTGTATGAACTGTCATTGTAAGACTAGTTCCTAACATTAAGCAACTATTCTGAAGTTGCTGCTGCTGCTGCTGCTGCTGCTGCTGCTGCTGCTGTGGCATTGTTACACTTGGTTGGTTTTCCGAAGAGTGGTCACATTTCTGTCAGCCCTATTCCGAGGTTCCTTCTGTACATGTATGGGTCATTGCTATAATAAAGGAGCCTTAAGATGACAGAGTGAATAGGGATGTGATCACAGTGGTCTTTGCTGCTCACTCACGACAACAGAGACGGGACGGACATGAATAAAATTGAACTAAATATGATTCTGAGATTATGATGGAAGCAGTTATTATTGTTCTTCTATGAATCTCAAAAAGTTTGCTTGTGTCTTTGATTGTGTCTTTAGAGTTCTTTCTTATTTTGAATCTCATCAACTGAGTTCTGTTTTAATGTTTGTGTCAGCTGTTTGTGAATGCAAGAGGTTTGTCTGAACGCAGTTCTCATAGATTCTTGATGTTTGTTTAGTTTGGCAAGAAAAAGTGTTTGCTTTATAAATGAGGATGTCCTTTGTTTTTAATTCTACAGTCATTCAATTGTCTTGCTTTGATCAATTGATTGCTCCATTTAGTTTTACCATTTAGACCTTCTGTTTAGTATTTCAACGTGAAGCTGCATTTCTTAATTTGATTGTGATCCATTTTTAACTAGTTTCACTTTACCAGATGGCTTGTGATTACACTCTGTTAGAATCTGTGGCTGTTTCAGTTGACTGTAGGTGTTTTATCTTTAACTTCTCATTCTCTTCTGCATCTATGACATGTTACAAGGGTGGAAACTTCAGAAACCTATCGATGTTACAGTGAGAATGGGTTTTGTATGTTTGGATATTATAGGTGACAATGAATTGCAGATTCTTTATGTAATTTACGCAGTTGTAGGACAAAAGATGAAGTTAGGATTGAGTGAGACTATAATATAGATTAGTCTGGTGACAATGGGTGCAACATGAAGATATAAGGCTTCACTTGTAATGACGGTTAGGATCATGAGTCATTTGTACTGATGTGAATCTCTGTCTGTCTGATAGAAGCGAGAGAGCTTTGATATAGAGCCAATCATGGGCGCCCGCAGCATAGGTCAAGGGGGGTCGCGTGACCCCCCTGGAAAGCATGACAAAATATTAGCAATAGCACTTTCTGGGCAAATGTTAGTGGTTAAACGGGACAGCTTGCCCAACAGTCATTGTGTTCTTTTACTTCACCGACTTTTGGGGTTTATCTTGTGGCTATCTCTACATATTGGGTACTACTTTAACCCGTTAATCAGTCATAATTATGTATATTATTGTATAATAGGCCTGCATAGAGTCAGTCAGACGTCAGAGGAACAGTCTTTCAACCACTCAGGTCATCAGGGTACGGTAATCGGATATGCCGACTATAGTTAGCCGAAGACTCGTAGAGGTTGCCGTCAAACCCCACTTGTAAGATTGATGGCACCCTAATAATTATTGTGTTCCTGTGATGCAGGTCAATCTGCCAGTCTAATGCAGACTGGCATCTTGTACCCATATGCTCTCCTTTCTAAGAATGCACAAGGAAGATGTCTCTCATCAAACTGCCCTCCCGCACACATTCTCATAGGACACAAGAGTTTACAGCATATCAAATTTCAGCTGTTGTGGTAGGCTATGCATTTACAGGGCTGTCCAGCCTCTTTTGAATAGTTATTGGTGATTCGACTTGTGGATAAAGCTGTCACGACATTATACCGGTAGCCTATACCTATGTATAGTGTTGATGTTATTATCAAAAATACAGTGATCCTAAGCTTGTTCATAAATCTTGCTCTACTGCAGTAAAAGTTTTAGTTTTTTATAAGCTTACTTTATTTACCTGGTAAAACTCTGGCTGAAAGGTTTGATTTCTTCTGGAAATGGCTAAGCACGCCTGCAGGTGATTTGGCAGCAAAAGCTTGAGCTTTGTCAAAGCAATATCGAGCAGACCTTAATGGTCAGGATCTCATAACAGAAATGGAAGATTTGCCCTCTGTACATAAGGTAAATTATGGATGTGCTCGTTGAATCTGCATAACTTTCTAAGATAGTAATTAGTAAAAATTAAATCCGAGTAATTTATAAATGTTTGCCAGCCGTAGACAATTCAATCAGAAGTAACCTCTGCAATAAGATTATTTAGCAAGCTGAACTTATGAAGAGCCTGATTTAACTCGCTTTCCGGGCGGAATGCCCGTCCTACATGAGGCCGATGAGGCTGCTGTTGAGTGGCTCTGCTTGAACTGCAAAAGCTAAATAAAATAATAATATGCCTGAAGATTACAGAATTAATTTTTAAAGACATATAATGTCTCATTACAACTTTACAAGATCTTCTAGATCTGGTCAGGTTGAGCTTTGAGACTATAGTCTTGCTTTTAAAACTGCCATCAGAAATTTTACAGAAAAATGTCAAGGAATGCTCTTTCGTTAGGTCTACAGTCATTCTATTGTGCTATAAATGCAAGTAGCCTACAAAATACTTTGCTAGTATTTAAAATTGTATCTCAAATATTATCATTTAAAATATTTACCATTGCCTAACTGAATCAAGCATATGGTAAGAAAAATATAAGAACAAGAAAACATAATATTTGATCAATCAACTACAGGTTCTTGCTCATGTAGGCTAAATACAAATTTACAAGGTGACGAAGTTTTGACCCTGAAATTTTCTGCACCCTGGAAATAAAGAAAATAATGACGTCCCTGCATGGTACTGTTAGTCTACACTGTGTCCCGAAAAAATCCAAGGTTCTAAAATATGAATGAAAAAACTATAGTAAATAATAATCAATTAATAAATTTAAGAACCTTTTTGATCCGTACATAATTACCAACTAAATTCGTTGTAATTTATTAACGGCCCCCGTTTAAAATTACGTCACAGTGACGTATTTGAATTTTATATTTTGTAAAGAAAGTTTCTAGAAAGATGGCGTTCAGCGAGGAAGACAAAATTGTTATAAAATTTTTACGCCAAAACAACAATTATAGTGCAAATAAGTTTCTGAAAGAATATCCGGATAAAGGTTGGACATTAGGCGGACTAGAGTACCTTATAAGAAAAATTTATCGAACCGGATTGTCTAAGCGTCGCAAGGGTAGCGGTAGACCCAGAGTCGCACGGAGAAATGCAAATATCGAAAAAGTTCAGGATCTCGTTTTAAGTCAAGAAGATCGACCTCAGTCACATCTAACGCTAAGAGAAATCGCTCGAGAGATTGGAATTTCAAAAACTTCAGTGCACAAAATTGTAAAAAATGACCTTCAGCTGAAGTGTTTGAAAAAAAGACGAGCGACTGAACTAACCGAAGCCAACAAGCAAGCACGGATCGAGCGTTCAAGGACTTTGTTAGATCGATATCCTGATCACATGGTAAATTTTATTTGGTTTACGGACGAAAAGTTGTTTACCATCGCCACACCAAAGAACAGTCAAAATGATCGTCTGTACGTTGCTACCGGAACTCGGAAGAAAAACATCCCAGCTAATCGTTTGCTTAGAACTCGCCCAACATTCAGCCAGTCAGTAATGGTTTCAGTTGGTGTATCTGCTCTGGGTAAAACAGACGTACATTTCATAGAACCAGGCGTTAAAATAAATGGAAATTACTATCGAGATTCTTTGTTGCTGGAAAAACTATTACCTGATATACGACAATATTCAGAATATTACACATTTCAGCAAGATGGAGCTCCAGCTCACCGAGCTCATGCAACGGTTGAGCTACTGACAAAGGAAACTCCAGATTTCATACCTCCATATCTTTGGCCTCCAAACAGTCCGGACTTAAATCCTGTTGATTATAAAATTTGGGGAGTTATGCAGGAGAAAGTATACAAAACAAAGGTCAGAAACCTCGAAGAACTCCGCGAGCGGATTGTTAATGCTTGGGATGAACTTGATCAACTGGTCGTCGATGCTGCTGTTAGTCAGTGGCGTGTACGTCTCGAAGCTTGTGTTGAAGCCAATGGCGGGCATTTTGAACATAAATTATAGTTCCATAATATTTCAGGATTAAATTGTTTTTGGAATTTTAAAAATCTATTAATGTTTACTAATTATTTTCATATTTACCATAAAGCCTTGGAATTTTTCGGGACACAGTGTATAATTATAGTCAGTACAGTTAGTTAGTGTCATTGATTTTTTTTCTATGAATAGGTCTAATGTACATGAATAATATATGCCATAGCCTATATCAAAGTCGAAAACTGTTTAAAGACTTTTTCGTTTTGTTACAAAAGGCTCATAAATATTATATTACGTTACATTGAGATGATGTATACTGTATACAGTGTATAGTTGCGTGAGTTGCTTGGTTTTAATGGCATTATTTTGTATCTTAACTCCTCTGGCCGTGACCGAGTCAACTGACCCCCCCTGCAAAAAATCCTGCGGGCGCCCATGGAGCCAATGCCTGGTTGTCGTTGTTCTCTTCTTATATTATGTGGTCTTCGTTCTTTTAATTAAAGTCTTCTTCCGGTATATTTGTTTCTCTGATCTGTCGATCGATGAGTTCGCTAATATTATTGTTTTCTTGCATCTGCGAAGTCATTTTTATAGATATACATATTGAATTTTGCTTTTTTATCCAGAGATGTTTACCGTAATGACTGCAATAAGGTGATTTGAATTACTGGTTTTTTGCTTCTTCGTGTGTCTTTGCCCAGGAATGGAATCTCCTAAGATGTGCAGAACCATTTTTATTCACTATCTCGTTTTTTAGAAACATTTGTAGACTCTTCTTCTACGACCGGCCTGGACTTTTAAATCAATGGCGTCTTTGTTGGCATTTTTTGAGACATTAGAAGAATAGGGAGCGAGGGTGTTGGAAGAAAAAAGTCTGATTGGTGATTAAGAGCAAAATTATGAGCTCATGAAATTTTGAAATTAAGTATAGAAAGCGGAATAGACAATGGTTAATTGTTGTCTGTTTCGTTGCACCCACTGACCACAGACTTCAACCCATCAAACTTTTCTTATGTCATATTGCTCAGTTAATTAACCTAGAGACATGTAAATCATGTATTTTCAGACAAAGCTCAAATCGAATCGAGGTAAAAGTTTGAATTCTAAGTGAATCTTAAATTGAATCAGTGGATATCAGTTCGGTATTCTTGTAGCATGAACTTAATTGCCTAGATGTCGTATACCTACCACAGTAACACAGTTATTGATATATCAATGCTGCTGGCCTAATAACTTTCTGCAGTTTGAAATCAATGAATCTAAAATTAAGTTAATTTACAGAACGATAGCAACACAATGATTGTAAAAAATTTGAAACCAAGAGCTAATTATTTTTTGCATCATTTTCAAATCATATCGAAAATACTGTTGCCTGATTCGTTTTCAAATCGAATATTGAAGCTGCACAGTTTCCTACATTAACCCTTTCTCAGCTGTGCTCGTTCTGTGTGTCTTTCTTCTGCTTGGCTTCTTTAGAAGTCTTGGGAAATTCTAAGCAAGGACGAATGAATGTCTTCAGTTGGGTGTCAGATTCTTTATCGAGAAATCAATGTCGATGTTGGTTTATTGAACTGATTGGAGTTTCTTATTCACATTTTTTATGTTCTTAGTTGGACTGTTCATCCTGTTTGATCTCTTTTGATTCTTCACATTTCTTCATCATTGCCATCTTCATATTTCTTTACATTCTTCTTCTTGTTTTCTTCGTTATGTCCTTGTTCACATTGTCTTTTTGTTAACATTCTTCTTCTTCTTCACAGTGTTTTCTTCTCTACTTTCACCTGCATATGTTTTCTATGCATTTATTCTCTTTCTTTTGATTTCCATTCTTCTTCTTCTTCTTCGCACAGGTAGTTTCGATTGATAAGCAAATTCATTTCCTATCCATTTAAGATGAATAGGCGCAAATCTACGTTTTTCCTATTTGGTGTCTTCCTAAGTTCCTAGTGTCCGAGGGCCTTGGGGTCAAGGCTCTGGTTCCCAGAGTGTCCGGTGTAAGTTGTCACTTGGTACAGCCAAATGCTTTTACCTTGTCTGAATTGAAACTGTTAGATCGTTAGGAGATTAATGACTTGTGAGCTGAGTCTGGAGTCATCTGTGGCATTGGGGAACTATGTTGGCTAATGACTGTGGAAAGGCATTCATTGTTTCTTTGGCAGAAACTATTATTGATGACCTAAAGCATTTATCCTATAGTCCACCCATGGAAATGGGGTGTGGACGAGTGCGTACTCATTTATCTACACCTTTGATCCATGTACTCAATAGGCACTTGCGCATTGAACAAAGTTGGACACTGCTGCTGCTTGTGCTGTAGCTAAATGTGGTAGCCTATGCATTGTTGTGGCATTTGGTAGCTATTTGTTGTTTGTATTGTTGTGGAATTTAGTAGATGTTTGTTGTTTGTATTGCTGTTGATTTGGTGGCTATTTGTTAATTTGTATTGTTGTGGAATTTGGTGGATATTTCTTATTTGTATTGTTGTGGAATTTTATAGCTATTTATTATTTGTATTGTTGTGGAATTTTATAGCTATTTATTATTTGTATTGTTGTGGAATTTTATAGCTATTTATTATTTGTATTGTTGTGGAATTTTATAGCTATTTATTATTTGTGTTATTTGTGTTATTGTGGAATTTTGTAGCCGTTTGTTGTTTGTACGGTGACTCTGAATGAGCTTTTTATTTGGCTATTTATTGTTTTAACCTTGATTGGTTAGAGATAAGGTGCGTGTTGATTACAAGTGTCATTATGTAATCAGCAGTTATTTGCCATGACGATTTTGAATTGGTAGCTACATCTCTTCAGGTTTTATTTGTTAGTCAGTTGTTTTTTGTGTGGGCATTTTGTTAGTATTTGTTAGTCAATTGTTTGTTGTGTGGGCATTGTGTTAGTATTTGTTAGTCAGTTGTTTGTTGTGTGGGCATTGTGTTAGTATTTGTTAGTCAGTTGTTTGTTGTGTGGGCATTGTGTTAGTATTTGTTAGTCAATTGTTTGTTGTGTGGGCATTGTGTTAGTATTTGTTAGTCAGTTGTTTGTTGTGTGGGCATTGCGTTAGTCACAAAAAGCAAGTGTCTCACAAATATTACAGTTTCCCAAGTGCAAGAATGCAAGTTGAAACTAAGGCTGTTAATGTATTGCACACAAAACAATTGGCAATTCCATAAGATATTTTAGTGAGCTCTTAAAATTTGCTACAAAAGATAAGATAAAAACGATAAGAATATACTTTATTTGACAATTGCTATCTGCATTCTGGTGTACCAACATGGTAATAAAGATTTATTATTCACTGAATTGATAAAGGCAGTGAAGTAAAACACCCCATTATGCTAAACTGAAAATTGTATAATTTTTGCATCTTCCTATTAACTGATGAAAGTTTTAACCATACTTTAAGGAATTGGACTGTCGGGTTTTCTGCACTTAATGAAGGAGGTCCCATTATAAAGTGCATTGTCTTTGACTCTGCATATGAGCCTGGTTAGCTATATCTCCACTTGCTATCTCATCTTCCCATCCTCCTCCTGCTCCTCCTCCTAATCGATCGCTGTATAGCTAATTTGCCTAGTAGCAGCAATCTTGGGGAAAAAATTCTGCCCTGATTGGGATTTGAATCCCTAGCGTCTCAATTGATGGTCTAGTTCACTAACCACTGCACCATTGAGCACCCAGTTTTTGGAGAGATGAACAGTGTGTTGTTCCAATCTAAGTTGCATTGATGAAAGTTGGTGATATTTCCTTCCATGAACTTCCTTCTATCCATCAGCATGTGTGATGCTGCATCTCTTTCTCATCTCTTTAAACCTTGGCTCCTCAACCTATCCTTCTCCTCCTCCTTCTCTTGTTCCTCCTCCTCCTTCTCCTCTTCCTTCTCCTCTTCCTCCTGTTCATCCTCCTCCTCCTCCTTTCCATATCCACATCAAGTGGGATACACACATAATAACGAAATAAATGGCTGGTTGTCTTTCTTGTGAGTTATCTGTAATCTGATCTAATCTCACGATTCATCTCAAAACACAAATCTATTAATCAGTTACAACCACAAATCAGCTCCTCTTCCAATATTAAGCCTCTATACTTGCAAGCTCAGGCAGAGGTATAGAGGCACATACAATGAAATAGACAGAGAGACCAGTGAAGAAAGACACAGACTTCAAGATATTTGTGAATTGCATTATATACCCTATACTTTACATAACATTTGGTAAATAGCTGCATGCATTGGCTGTGAACTACGTCTGATATTTTTTCTGTGGATATATGTGACCAGCGGTGAATATGACTTATATGTGAACATAGTCAAGTGCATTTAAGTGCACATCTATCGCATACTTGTGTGTGGTAGTAAATATGAGGCTGTGTAGCAGAACTATTAGGTTCATGTCACCTAAACGGAGAATCGAACCCCGACGATGCTGCTGCTGCTGCTGCTGCTGCTGCTACTGCTGCTGCTGCTGCTGAACATGCTGGTGTTAATTATGAGTGTCAATGAATTTCTAAATGAATTGGCACGTTGTCTAATCTCTGTCAGATGACTTATCCTCTGTTACTCTCGTACTGTTGACAGTATCATATCAGTTGGTTTTTATAATACCCTGCAATGCAAAGAACTGTTTGAAATTGGATCAAATTGTGGAGTGAGTGGGTGCAAATGTGCGAGTTGTTTGTATCATAGTGATGACAATAGTTTACTTGATCATTTCAATGTGAGGGGAATGATTATGTTCGTGCTACTGATGAGTATCATGGCTGTGTTCG
This sequence comes from Lumbricus rubellus, assembly GCA_945859605.1. Classification (NCBI taxonomy): domain Eukaryota; kingdom Metazoa; phylum Annelida; class Clitellata; order Crassiclitellata; family Lumbricidae; genus Lumbricus; species Lumbricus rubellus. The sequence goes on from OX243814.1 coordinate 20,250,341, forward strand.
TGTATAGTTAGACAAGGAGGTTTTGCACTTGTTCGGGATGATATATTGCTGTCTGGTGTCCCAACCAGCAGACGAGCTTCTGTGTCAGCTAGATAGATACCTGCCTTACTATATGCTGTGTGTGAACTGCACTACTACTACTGCTAGTTATGTATGGTTCTAGGTCGCAGCATTCATTGTACTCTCTGTTCGTCTATTTCTTCGTGTCAGCTGGTGCTTTTATGCTGGTCCACTGACTGACTGACTGCATTACCACTTTCACATTGCTTGTGATGCTATGAATTTCTTCAGGTATTTTCAAATAAGACAGCGTTCTATGATTTTCCAATTGGCCGATAAAAATGTTTCTTGGCGCTCAGATATCTACAATCGTTTTCAGTTGAGTATTTGACCTTGAAGCTGAGTGCAATTCGTGGCTTGCTATACCGATCTGCCATCATTTCTTGCAGCATTTCGTTTCAATTAGGAAATGGAGCTGAAACACAATTACCCAGATATTTATATCTAACTGATAAGTTACCTTCGATAACCTTAACAATATTTGTGCATTCTTGAATAATGGTTGATGTTGCAAAGGAACCAATAGGGGGTGAGGGGATGATTGAACCAAAGGCTTCCAGCAAGATATTTAAGAAACATTTCTGAAAAGTTCACATCAGTACACAAAGCCTGCAACTATAATTTATTCACATGCGAATTGCATGCGGCTTATGATTGTAGTCGTTATGCCTCGGCATTCGAAACGAGGTGGATGTATGGGTGTATGAATTTCTGACTTTAATATCAATTGAACCTTTCTTTCAGTAGTGTTGAGTATTTATTTCAGTAGTCTTGCGTACTTGTTTCTGTAGTTTCAATTTTTTTCAAGTAGTGCTAAGTATTTGTTTGAGTAGTTTTGAGTATCTTTTTAAGTAGCTCTGAGTATTTTTAAGTACTTAGTTGTTGTCTTTGTTACGGTAGTTTTGAGTATTTATTATGATAGCTTTGAGTACTTGTTTTAGTGTTGTTGAGTAACTGATGAGGGAGTAAGTACTGTTACTGCCAGCCATAACAACCATCTTCCACATGAATAATGTGGCTTTAGCTCCTCGCTTTTTCTTTCTCTTCCCCCAGCTTCAGAAACATCTGAAGTAGTTAAGCATATTTTATTTGTTAGACTTGAGTCAGTAGCACCTCTGAATTGCTGAATGGTGGTTTATAACTTTATTCTATGATTACAACTACAATTACTGTCTCATTGCTGAGCTGTGAGCACTTCTTAGGGAAGGAGACACTTATACCAGATTAATTGGATTATGTAGGTTGAGTAGTGAGTACTTGTTTTTGTAGTTTTGAGTATTTTTCAAGTCGGATTGGATTATGTAGGTTGAGTACTTGTTTCTGTAGTTTCGAGTATTTTTCAAGTTGGATTGGATTATGTAGGTTGAGTACTTGTTTCTGTAGCTTCGAGTATTAGTAGGTGAGTTTGACTATACAGTGTTCACATGGGGGGAAAAGATTGATTGTGAAATGTGTTGTTAAATGTTTGTTTTAATAATTGAATGTTTGTGTCGTTTGAAGCAGAGGACGAACTGATCGTCGTCTTGCGTTGTCATCATCGCTGATCCTGCTGCTGTCATCATCATCGTCGTCATCATCGTCATCATCGTCGTCGTCGTCGTTTCAACTCGTGGGGATTGTTGCTTGCCGAGAGATCTGACAGACAGGATAAAATGTCGGGGAATGTTCCCGGACGACCAAAGGGACCACCCTGCAAGGTGTGTGGGGACGAGGCGTCCGGGTTCCACTATGGCGTCGACTCCTGTGAAGGATGCAAGGTACTCGATGAGAAATTAATGACCTGTTAGAATAATAATATGAATAATTATATAATAATATTAATAATAATAATAATAATAATAATTTTAAAAAAATAAAGAAATAAAAAAAATAAAAATAAAATAATAATAATAATAATAACGACAATTTATATGGCGATGAGCAATAACAGTTTTTCAGTATTTTATTAAATTTTTGTTATTTATTAGTTTTAAAATTATTATTGTGTCTCATATAATGTTAGTGAGCTGTTGTACTTAAATGCCCCCTTTTCTTGTTCACATCAATTTAGGAACTTCTTTGTTGTGAGTCTATTGTACTGAGCACTTTATCATAATGATATATTCGTTTTATTGAGTTCTTGCTGACATCCATTCTCATAGCCAGTAACCAACTGCCCTTGGCATGTTTAAGCTCTAGTTGGTAACACGGATAGTTTATGCTAGTTTATGATAGCGGTGAATAACTCATTTAACACATAAATTGTCTGGTAACTGGTTCGTCGGCTAGTGTTAGTAATTCACTGTAGCAATGCAAAACTAAATTGCATCCCTAAGTAAAGAGACTAAAGACGTAAGCCTAAGGTCTCATCTACAGCAACAAAACAATAGTAGACAAAACAATAGTAAACGAAACGATAGTAAACGAAACCTATGTAGCTCGTCTATTTATAGCCATGTTCGTTGGTTGCCTGTATTGTTTGGTTGGGGTCAGGGTGGGCTGAAAATGCCTCTCCTCCATTCATGCATGCCTCACCCCTCCCCCCTCCCTCCCTCACTCCCTCCCTCCCTCCTCACCGTCTGAGCACTTGGTCATTGGCTTATGCACAGTTCCGAAAAATGGGGTTATTCAGTGACTGATAAAATCTGTCCCGTCCGTCGTCGTCCGCATTGACTTTAGCTTTCCGCCGTCGTCTCTACTAGTCCTCCTCCTCCCCGTCTGTGTCTCTGTCTCCTTGCCTCCTGCTCTGCGTGTCTGTTCGTCTGTGTTCGTGATCTCTTTGGAGTGCGTTGATTAAGTATTTTGTACCACGTCACTTCGGCAGTTTCGTGTCCCCGGACTTCACGTCAGTCATTCAAGTCGTTGCTTGCAGAGCAGCGACGTCAGTTCTGGACGACTGATTTTTAACAAGACTCTACCTCGGAAGTCGATACTGCTTTTGGGACCCCCATTTGTTTAGGGGAAATAACAGTAATCAGGTTAGGTTTCATCAGGCAGGGGTTGCATGTAAAGTAGCGTGGTCCTGGATCAGTTCTTTCATTCGGTAATTTATGGATGGCTGCAGCAGTGAATATTATGTCGCGGTATCAAGATTGTTTGCTTGCTTTGTGTGCAGTTATTGCGTGCATATTTGTGTTTTATGGACTACTTCATACAACTGTCTGAGTAGTTATTGCTACTGAGTTTTTCTCCGATATTCATCCACCGCACTGAACTTCTAACTCGTCTGGTCTTTGTAAATTATCGTCTTACTTTTAAATAAAATGCATCAGATAAGTTACAAGAAATGATCTTGTAAAGTCTGTTCAATGTTCATCCTCAAATTAAAGGATATTCTATGTTGAACGCCATTTATATAGTCTCAGGCAGGAAGTGTGTTTCGTGTTTAGATTGTGTGAAGAGGCGCTAATTAAATTATCCATAGTTGTAAAAAACGTTTTTTCACATTTTTATTATCTCCTAAAAAACCATCGATTTTTATTTTTTTATTTTTCCCATCGTTTTTTTTATCATTTTTTATATTTAAAAAAAACTTTATTTATTCATTTACTTTCTGTTATTATTTTCCTTAATTTTTTTCCTTTCTGATATTCCTTCTGTTTTCCACCAGCTATCAAGAATTCAGCTAACTAAAGTCATTATTTCATCGTTTAACATCATCTTTAAGAGATAGTCTGTGTGTAGTAGGTTCCTAATCAAGGTTTTCAAGGGTAAAATGCGGTTTTAGATGTAGCAAAGTCAAATTATTTTCCGTTTTGGTTTTTTATCGTTTTTTGGTCGTTTTTTTATATTTATTTTAAACCGACGTTTTCCCCCGGTTTTTTATTTCGTTTCCATCGTTTTTTACATCTATGAAATTATCCATGTATTACATTGCAGTCACACTAAATAGAATATCCTTTAATTTGACACTTTAAGCACTTGATGTTAATAAAGTTGAAGATGACAATGATGTTGATGGTGATAATGATGTTGATTGGTGATGATATGAATGAAGGCAGTGATGCTGACCACCCTGACATCAATGAAGTGTCGTCTGTCAACAGGAAACATTATAACTTTAAATATCTGGAATGCATTGAGGTTGTTTTAGATGTTCCTGCATTACAGGCTTTCACTTCCTTTGTTTGCTGGGCCTCTGGCGAATAAGCTGTACTAAACTCTCATGTAGCATAGACAGATGGACCAATACGTTCGCCTCATTGGCTGAAGAGGACTGTTGAGGTTGACGGCTGTAGTGGTGGTATTTGCAGTTTAACGTCACTGTGTGGTAACAAAGACCATTAGCGACGCCCTCCTCCTTTATCCAGGCTTGAGACTGGCACTGGCAGAGTGCAACCAGTGGCAGAGTTTTGACGTCTGTTGTACCGTGCAGATTATATCTGCACCTGTTTAATGATTACTATCACGATGCCCTCCCAAGATTCTGAACTGGCCCCGGAATGAACAGCAGCCTTGGTTTTAATACACTGCCTGTGAATGAGCTACATGTATACATAGTGTCTCTGATGATCCACTGTTTAGGGTGCTGAGAAGTTGCTGAAGATTTGCATTGCATTATTCATAAGGATTTTAATTGTGGCACAGAGAATGCAGTGTAATTGAGAAGCAAGCAAATGCCAAAAAACTTTGCACAACTTATGTCTACAGGTATGTGTGTAGTCGGGTGGATATTTTATGTAGAGGCGGCCGTATGAGTAACAAGCTGCTTTTTTGCTGCTGAAGCATTTGACTGTGAAACCCATTGTTCATAACTGACATAGATGACATGTGAAATCCCTGCTACAAGAGATTTTCAGCCTCTGTCTCTGTCTTTCTCTGTCTTTTTCTCTCTCTGCCTGTCAATCTCTCTCTCTCTCTGTCTATTTTTGTGCAAACACTTGAAAACCATTTGATTCAATCACGGTTTTAATTTTTCTTACAACTTGAAGTGTTACTATGAATGTGCAATTACAATTTAACATTACTATCTCCATTACCAAAACCATGCGTATCTTTTGTGGTTTTCTTTGATGTGAGTGCTTTCTTGTTCTTCGTTGCATGGATATTTCTTTGGCACCTTTTAAGAACCATTGAGAGTGCCATGCCCTTGAGATGTCAGTAAAAGCAAATATCATTCAGCTGTTACTATGTCTTTGCATTTGGTTCTTTGACTTCCCCTTATAGGGTTTCAGTGGTTATCTACTGGACGGTCTTCTATTTAAGATGTTTCAAGACATTTTCATTAACGGATTGTCGTAGCTTCTAAGATTTTTCGAACTTTTGTCTCTGGTTTTTATTTACATTGTCTGCTTTGGTGCTCTCTTGTTTATATATTGAATTTAACACATTGACCGCCTACACGCCATTTTAAATGACTGGCTGTACTACGAGTTAACTCGTAGTAGGTGGTCAGCGTGTTAAGACATTTCGATGATGACGTATGTTTTTTTGGTTGTAGGGATTTTTCCGTCGATGCCTCACTCAAGGCATGACCCATCGCTGCGCTGTCAACGAGAATTGTGAGATCACGCAGTTCAGCCGCAACAGTTGTCAGTTCTGTCGACTGAAGAAATGCTACCAAGTTGGAATGTCACGAGAAGGTAGGACCATGGCAGTCGTCGTCATTTCCACTGCCACGCAGTGCTTCTCACCCTGTTTTTTTAATACCCTGTAACTTCGTTTCAATTTCAATTGAATCAAGGTTATTTGATGCTAACCGTTCATTTAATTAACAAAATGAGATAAATTGATTCTGGGTTGGGAATTGAATATCCAATTCATTCGTATTCTTCTAAAGTTTAGTTGAAAACTTGCAAAGAGAGACAGACAGACAGGGATATGTGTGCGTGTGAGTGCATATGTGTGGGTACAGACAGACAGACAGACAGGCAGACAGACAGACAGACAGGCAGTACTGTATATGGTCATTGTACTCATTCTAGCTGAATTTTCTACATGGAACAGAAGTGAAAAAATTTCTGCCTTCGCAGGGATTTTATCCCCGAACTCTTGATTTACAATCCGGCATCCTAGCAACTGCTATCCTTTCGTGCATCCAAATAATAATTATGAAATGTGGGAAATATCATTAGCCAGAGTTTGTAATTGTTTTCCTTTTAATCATGCACACATTAGTTGCTTTGTGTAGCACTTGTTATGCACATTACAATGTTTTTCTAACTTTTTGCATGATTTGCAATTTGGTCCTCAGCTGTGCCTCAAGGGTATTGGAAATTTGATAAGTATAGACACTAGACAGAAGGCTGGTGTTGAGCTAATTAGTTAATCAAGTGAGTAATGAAGTGACCATGTCCCAGTCTTTGTGAAGTACTTTGTCCATCCTGTTTTATTAATGGCAGAGGGGAAGCACATTTTAAGACTAAATAAAACCTTGAAGTCAAATAATTATTGTACTATGTATTGTATTTTATGTGAAATAGCTTTCTGAAATAGCTTTTTTATGTGAAATAGCTTTCTGAAATAGCTTTTTTATGTGAAATGACTTTCTACAGAAATCAGAATAGAAATTCAACAAAGTGTAGTTTGTCTATAGTTGACTGTCATGTGACAGTGTCATCATTGGCTGATTATTTTTATTTATTGCAAGAAGGTCAAATTTCAGAATAGGTTATTTTAGAGCCTATGAACATAAGGTCTTTTGTGCGAGTTAGCTGTTGAATTTTGAATTTCTATAGAGATACATGTCGAAAAGGATCTTGATAGCTTAAATATACTGTGAAATGCACTGCAAGCATGATTAGTGTTTAAATTTTAAGTTGTTGCTGGGTTATCTCAAATCTGTGAGACAAGTTGACATGTGCGGTGCTTAGGAGGAAGATAAAAGATAGGAAATGACATTCGAAGCCAAGTAGGAGAGGCAGAAAAGGGTGAGACAACAATTTCAAGGAAGATGCGAATGAGGGGAAAAAATAAGGAAAGTAGGAATAAATGAAGAGATGAGACAAGTTCAGAAAAGGAAAGCAAGGAGTGAAGCATATGTGTGTAATGATACTTTTCGAATTCCAGTACTTGTTGATATTTTTGAATATGCGCTGATGAAGATTTTATTAATGCAGTGAGCTGGATGATGCCATAGTACTAATTATTGTAAGTAAATTCAACTCGTATCCAAATAGGACAGCGTAAAATATGACACTGTATTGCAGCAAACATAGGAATTGTGAGTTGAATTTAACGTAACACCATTTTTCATTTTATGCAGTGGAAAACAGAAAATTTCTAACCTGAGACTATTTTGAGGGATATGATGAACATGGAGTGGGTGTATAGCAATAAGTTCATAGTAACCCAATTCCTGGCCTGGTAAAAGTCTCAACGTATTGATATGCATATGATAAGACACAATGTAAATTAGATCAACGGTGAATGTTAAGAATGGTCTGTTGAACTGTTGAACGATAAAGACAGAGAAGATGAGATATGTTCAGTTGTTCAGTGCAGCATCTTATGGTCAGCCATAGTAGACCTGCAGTGCATTTGCATTCTCTTTGTTCAATAGGAAGTTTCTGTGTTTTTTATTTAGTTTTCCATTCTCTATAGAGTTCAGTTTTCCATTCTCTATAGAGTTCAGTTTTCCATTCTCTATAGAGTTCAGTTTTCCATTCTCTATAGAGTTCAGTTTTCCATTCTCTACAGAGTTCAGTTTTCCATTCTATATAGATAGAGACTTCTGTCGTAATCCTGCAATTTGAGGCTGACATGGATTGGAATTGAGAGGACGAACGAACGGAGAGCGAGAGAGCTGTGTATGTTAGGAGAAGATTCTCATTTGAAGTAGGAGATGGTAGATTGGTTGTGTGGTATAGATGACGACAAGCGTGTCTTTATCCACGCTAAAGCAGTTTTCATTGTGGCCGAGATCCACCCATAGCCAAGAACCACAAGCAGTCTGCTCTAAGCTCACTCTAGGCACGTACCATAGAATCCAGTTATGAGTTCTCAGTATCGAGTTTTGGAATGACGGATTTGGCTTTTCATGCGACTGTCATATGCCGACTCATGAAATCTATGATCATTGCCAGTTTTTCGTTTTTTAAAATTGTGATCCGGTCAAGACTGGGGCGCCTTTGTTTGGACGGCCATTGTTGTCGCTGAGATTTATGAGTTTAATCTTTGCGTAATTGAAATGACAGACTGGTCCCCCGTTAAACGGATGCGTCACTGAGTTACGGTCGTCGGACAATCTGTAATTCATAACAAGCGACAGAGGTTGCTGTATGGCATTGCGATGAGAAAATCAGATCGTATACAAAGATATCTAGATCTGTGTTTTTCTTCCCTTATTACATTCACATATTGGAAGTTTGGGTCAGCGAGGGGCAAAGGTATCAATTAAAAAGACGTTCTTGCAGAGCAGTGGCAGCAGACGTTGTATGGAGTAATTTTGTTGCGAGAATGATTGATTCTCATTGTTAACTATTCAGTTTCCTTTTATATTGGCCGTCGTCGTTGCAACTCGCTCGTCTGTGCTGTACGTCTGCTATTGGTTGCTCGTGTTATCACTCACTCGCATTGTGGATTTGCTATTGGTTAATGACATTCATCTCGTAGGCTTTGTATGCGTGCAATTGGCTGTTTGCATTCTGCCGGTTCGTGTCATTCATTTTCAACCGTGTAGTTTTAATCCGCGGCCTTGCAGACTTTTCTATTTGTCCTCGACATTCGGTCGTATTCAAAAGCATTTTCCCGACTTTTGCTGTCAGCCATTGTTATCTGTTTTCGAGTTGCAAAATTATTCCGCTCTTGAAGCCCATTTGATTCTTTATTTTTTATTTGTCTACATGGCTTTTTCTCACTTGTGCTTTGCTTTGAGCAGTAGTCTATGATACAACAACTTGAGCTTGGTTTTATTTGCGTCGTCGTACTCATGGCAGTGTCAGAAGTCTTTGCTAAAACACATTAAATTTTTATCTATGTGCTTTGTATGCTTTTACCATTAACGAAGTGCTGCTTAGGTTATTTCTGTACATGATTTCTGAACAGGTAATTCAATTGAATGATTTGAAAGAGCTGTTGAAACTTGTTGAAAAACATGAAAGACCCGGCAGAACATTGTGTCACTAGGACTGTCACTAGAACTGTTTGAGTTGAAATGTTAAAAATGAGTGAGCTGTTTCTTCGTGTACCCAGATCTTCTAAGTTAGCTCAGATGACGGTGTGTTGATAGTGCATTAGAAATTTACTTCTGTGGTTTGAAGAAAGCGAGTTATCGTCATATCAGTGTGTCGGCCTAATGTAAGCGTTATGAAAGGTGCTTTTGAAGAGTGTTTGTTTGTCCAGCTGTTCTACTGTATTGTATTATATTGTATTTAGGCATTTTATAAAATGCCTCTAGTGGGGTGAACCGTTCAGAGGTGCACCTAGTGAGCAGGGCTCCGCGAGAAGAAGCAGGTTTTGAGAAGAGAGAGGGAAGAAAAGAGACTGCCATACAGAAATGTAGAGCGAAATGAGGGAGAAGGCACATTCCAGAAAGATGGACCAATTGAGGCAAATGGTCGAGACTGAGCCATAGAAGTTCTAGAAGGAGGAACCAAGAGGTCAGCTTGGTTGGATGAACGTAGTGGATGTTGGGAGGAAGCTGTGTGTTTAAAAGTGTGTCTCGCTGCGTAATAGATACTTTAAACATCTAATGGACGACGTACTAACTTCTTCCTATGTCGACTAAATTGTAATTTTGTAAAAGTACGACAGCTGAAGTGTTTAATTCTGTGAGATGTTTGGTCGTTTGCGAGATTGATGTTCATACAACACCTGCATCGCATAAAAATTTCCCGCATCGTATAGTGCATACTTTGTGCTGGGGAAGAGCTTTTCGGTTGGGAGTAACTCCTAAATTCTTGTTTTAGAGAACTATAGTAAAGCGATGGGAGTCAAATAGAGCACTGCTCAGTTGCGTGGTTCATGAGTGGGATGCTGTGGTTATATGCGTACCCAGAGTCAAATCGTGTCAAAATAAGTGAAATTTATCTCTTCTTGTCCTCTTCTTAAATGGCTCTTTTCTACTTTTATGGCGTGCTTCAGAAGAGAAGAGTTGTTGCACATCTGAATCACAATCATGAATTTTGCATGAAGCTCTGTCTTTCCGAAGTTTAAATCAGAAGTTTTTAAGTTGTCTACGTTACTCAGGGGCACTTATGGGAACAAAATAACCTGGACTCAGTCGTAAATTATCCTATTTTGTCTTTTGGGGGTTTTAATACATGGCCAATTTCCTTTTGAGAAACTTTAAGAAAGTTAACTTTACTTTAAAAGATCTATGCAATTCATACGTTAGGATTTGGTTACAAAAGTGGTTAATTCAGACCTTCTTGGAATTCGTGGTTGCTGCTTAAATAACACATTTTTTAATATTGCCCCTGCATACAAGAAGTCTCTTGAATGATATTTAAAGGAAGCTGTATTTAATAATTTTAATAGTGTACAACTTCTTTCTGAAAGTTTTGTTAAGTTTTAACATGCTGAAATGTGGCCGCCCATTCTGAATTTGTGGTTTTAACCCTTTAATGACGACCTGCATTGGTGTCCCATACATTTTAGTACATGCTCATCAAAGGGGTTGCAGGAAATTTTTTTAATAGCCACTTCATGGAGAGATTTTCTTTGCTGGTTTTGCTTACTTTCTTATTAGCTGTGAAATGAATGTGTTGCTGACTCTATTTGCTATGTACAAATTGTTTCTTTTCTGGTTAGGTATGAAGAAGAAATTATTTTAACTGTGATTGGCTGTATGGAATCTGATTCTGCCCTTATTGGGTGTGGAAAATTGTTTTCAGCAGTGGGGAAATTACTTATGTCCTAATTTATGGGCATGAAGACTTTGTTTCAGCTCTGCTTAGCTGTCCTCATTGGACATAAAGAAATTGTTTAAGCTGTGATTGGTTATAAGAAAGTTGCTTCTATTGTGATTGGCTGTGAAGAAATTGTTTCAACTGTGAGTGGCTGTGGAGAAGTTGCATCCAGCCCAATTGGGCTTGAAGAGAAGTTGCACTGATGAAATATTTATGTTCTATATTTACTGCTCATAATTGGCTTAAACTTTTATCTTATTGTTGCAGCTAAACACTTTGTTCCTGTTTGACTGACAGGAATGGAAATCTTCTCTTTACTGACTAGCTGAGAGCATATGAATCCTTTTTTGCCTGGCTATGCTTGGGTATTTAATACTTTCCAAATTGATTATATAGGCCAGTGTAAAAAAGTTTCACTTTTCAAATTCTTGTATTAAATTTGTGATGCTCATTTTTTCATTAAAAAGTGTTGTTCATCAACCTTTGTCTGCAAAACAAGTAGCACTTCTTTGAATAACATTTTCTATCTGTCTAACTATGCTGACTCAAGTGGCACTCTCATATATTCCCTTGCTTATTGTCCTTTTGATTGTTATTTCTGTACTGTGCTATTCCTCTTGCGTGTTCTGTGTTGCCTATGTGTATTTATGTTGGTATAAATTATAATTTTTATATTTGCATTTATGTTTCTGGCTTTTATATATACAGTGCATTTCAAAACCTCAGAATCTGTTCAATAACAAAATTAAAAGACACGACGTTGGTAAAAAAATTTATCTGTCAGAACAATGGATGGGAAGTTTTAAGATTTTAGCTGTACCACTAAAAGTGTACAAGTTGTTGTCTGTCAACAGTTTTCCATTTGCAAGAATCATCTTTCCTCGACTATTATATAAATCCAGTAAATCTAGATTACCGTTTCAACTGGTTCAACAGATGAGTCTACTTCTTTCTAAGAATTGAAAAATCACACCTCAGATTAAGATTGGCTGACTGTGTGAGTTATAAAGTGTTTAAATAAATCAAACTGATCTTAATGTACTTTCAAATTGTGTCATTTAAGCAAGCTTTATTTACAGTTGAGGTTATCATTGCTATGCGCATTTGAAGTGCATTTATGCAGGCTGCAGTGTATTGTTTTGTTCTAGATGCATAGATTTGGAAGGTAGTTAGCTGTGACTGATTTTGCACTTTTATGATCAAAACTATTAAATTTGCAGTGTTGCTGTGTATTATTCTTTTATATTTTGCCTGTATAACAGTGTGTTCATGTTAAGTAGATAGGTAGGTATGTTTAACTTGTTGAAAATACATTCTTGTAGTTCATATTACACAGACCATTTACATTTGTTGCTAAATTCAAGGCTCATTCTTCTCTATGACTGAAATACAATGAGTTCTTACTTGCTAACTCTCACTCACTTGCTTGGTTGCCTACTTACTTATTTACTCACTTGCTAGCAGAGTTCTGTCCATTAATGTGATGAACTTTTGTTGCCTGGGACCAATTAACTAACTTTACAAAGACTTTACAGACTTAATTACTGCCTGTCATCATTATGGAACTAGTAAGTAATTTCTGTTGAACTGTTTGTCACAGTGTTATAAATTTTGCTGAAAAATAAGAGCAATAATGTTACTAAAGAAACAGACTGTTTAAATGGTTTGATTGAGCTTATTGTAAAGTTCTTCAGTTGACTGGTAATTTTTTTTATTAGTTTATAAATGAGTTCTGTTTAATGTTTATCATTTATTCTCTATGTGACTTCTGGCCTCTGATGTTGCTTATTGTTTGGTCTTTTAAACTTGAATTATATACAAGTACCTTGAATTGCAAAGAAGTTTATGTATTTCTGCTTAGAGGTCGATGTAGGTGCAGTGATTATCGAGAACGAATTGACTTACTAGTACCTCTATTATATAAGGTATCCTCGTCTAAATTAAGTGCTAAAAGTATTGTGTAAATATATTCATATGTTCATCGATTTGTGCTGCGATATCTTGGGCGCTGTGTTATTGTTTTAAGCACTTGGTAACTCGCGCAGTCAATGAACCTTTGTCTGAGGCATGGTTTCATTAAAGGCCGAGACATAGTCAAGCGAAAGCGAAAATAAAATAATTAATGTGTGTTGACAAAGGAATGAATTTAAAAATGCATAGATAGTGAGTTGGCTAGTCATGCCTGTTGTTGTTGTTGTGTATGGTGCCAAATAGAAGGGTGGGCATTGAAAAGTGAAAGTACGTGTCCGAGAAAATAGATATCTGGGTTGTTGATAAGAAGCTAGCAACATAAATTTGTGCAAAATTTATTAACAGTCCTTCTGCAATTTCAACATGGGTATAATTGACTGGTTTTGGCTCAGATTTGGTTTTTACTGTCAAACTTTTCACACCATTCTTGAGCAGTTGTCAGGTTGTTCAATTGCTAGCTGTGCGTAAGAAAGAATGACGCAGACATTTCAATAGAATAGCTTGAATGACAAAGTCGTGGTCGAGTAGCATAAGGTACTGTAGTAACTGTCTATCTGACAAGACTTACAGTTTGCATCTATTGTATGTATGGTAGCATTCCTTATCATGTGTTGTCAATCTAGAAAACTGCATGATTTCTCCTTACAAATTGCTCTTCTAAGGCAATTGAAACTTGCCCATGATCCATAGATTCTTGAATAAAGCAGCAGAGATTCCTAAAGCTGTAAGCCTTGCACTTCCCGCAGTAGTTGAGCATTGCAGAAGAAATTCTGCAGCTTATATTGTGAAGGCTGCTTCAGGTTGGATTAAATATCCCCTCCCCAACAAATAATTCTCTGATTGTGTTGGTGTTATTGTTGTGGAGTTGAGTTTGTCTGGAAAATATCTGAGGTAAGGTTGTGGGATGAGGAGCTCATGAAAGACCTAAAAATGATATGGACTGATAGCATAAAGTTGTGGACTGATTTATAATTCTACCAGCTACTGATGGAGAGTTAGAGACAAAAATGATACTGGAAAAATTGCATGGGGATCCGCCAATCCTCAGATCGTGTACCAATGAAGATTACTGTAGTCAAGACAGTTCTTGTGATATTGAGTACCAGGGTACAGTTGTGCTTTTTCTGTCGGTTGGCCCGGTGGTATGGAATACCCTCCCACTTGAACTGCGCCTGTTCCCTTGATCACTCTCTGACACATTCTATAAGCACTTAAAAACTGTTCTGTTTGGCTGTGCTGAAGTCGGGAGCGCCTCTGAGTAGTTTTCTTAAAGAGGCGCTATATAAATACTGGAATGAATGAATGAATGAATGAATGATATTCACAAATAGCTCTTCAATTTTTTTGTTATTCTTACATTTACTAGTGCGACTGCAAATTCTATTTATGTGTTGTTAATAGTTTTAGTGGTGGTGTATCTCGACAAAAAGTATAACAAATGATTCTTTCTGCACCTGATACGACCTCAGACCTTTGTAAGACTGTTAATGAATGTGATTGGAATGCCCTGGAGGGATCCCGGGGAGGAGGCAAGTTCTGGCCTGACGGGGTCTTGCTGGCCTTTATCGTGGTGCATGAATTCCGTGGAGGTGGTTTTTAAGATATCCAACTGTTTGCCGAGTCGATTTGAAAGAACTGACGAATTGGAGTCAATAAAAGTTACAAGGTTTCTTTCGCCGATCTGGGCGCCGAGTTTGGTACGACCAGTCACACATCTAGCTCTGGAAGTTGTTTAAAGAACAAAAAGGTCAGTCATTGTTTTAAAAACTCTGCTAACGAACTAGCAGATCAGGATGCAGTGTATCAAACAGTGCATTGATCAGGATATAAGCGAGGAGCGCTTCTCAGGTGCCCTGGTACTCAATTGCATTGCGTGGTGGTCAATTAGTGCGTGAGCAGCGACTCCATGGCTGTAAATCACTAGGAAGCCACTAGCAGCTAAACATAAGCAGATGAAATGTATGTTTGAAGCCGAAGGAATCGTGCAAGTGTGGGACACTTTAGCCGTAGGGTCGTATTCATAGGAGACTGCATGCTTGATTGGTTGTGCCACCTGAATGAGCGCCGCACTCGGCTGACCCTCCGCATCCCTCTGCATCCCGTGGCTGCTGAGAGTAGCATCTGCAACACAGCTGGCCTCCAGCTCTGCTCTCAGCCTCTGCAGCTGATGATGCCAAACTCAACCAGCGCTCACTCCTCCTTCGCTGTTTTCTACCAACAGCTGAGGAGGCAATTTTTTATGGTGTATAGCGTCTAAAGCACTGAATGAAGCTACTATACAATACATTGAGTTTGAGTAGTTGAGTGGTAAGCAAGGCACATTCTCAGCGTATCTTGTGCATTTTTTATCTAACAGATGGACATGTTTCAGCGCTTTTGCACCATTCAATACTGTGTTATATAATTGATAAGATGCTGTGATATATGATGTACATACTTGCATGCATACATTCATGTTTCATTCCTGGCACCTTGGCAACTCTCTGCTTATTTATGCACATTCTGCTTTCATTCTAGTCCATATTTCAATACATTGTGGCTTTGTAGTCTTAAAAATTGTAGACCTGTTATGTGGTACGAATTTTCACAGGACATCATTCACTACACCTGGAATTGATACAGTTTCCTCCAACATATGCATGGATTTTAAGATCAAGTCATCTAAGATCATGGCTTGCATGCCTTGCGTTCCCACTGCTCTCGATATTCTTTGCGTAGAAACCTGGATGTGTTCCAATAAAACTCTCTTCAGCGTTCCCCCGCTGACACATTCAGTGTTCCAACTGCTCACCCAAACCACTTCAGCCACTGCATGCCAGGCATGTGGTCTTTCCAAATTGTTCTCAACTGTCGTAATTAATCATATTGCTAGAAATAACGAATGCTTCTGGTACCCTAAGATGTATTTTGAATAAAAAGCTTTCCAATTTTTCATTGTTTACATGTGTATGAGATCCAAAGCCACCTTTAAAGTAAAAATTGGTAATTAGTAAGCCACCCTTAAACTAAAAATTGATAATTAGTCCATGTCTGATTTCTTAAATTTCATTTACATCGGTGACTAATTAGCTTGAACCTCTTGCAAGCTCACAGTTTTTATTTTTCCAATAAAACTCTTCTTTGAACCTCTTGCAAGCTCACAGTTTCTAGTTTTCCAATAAAACTCTTCTTTGAACCTCTTGCAAGCTCACAGTTTCTAGTTTGCTAATAAAACTCTTCTTTGAACCTCTTGCAAGCTCACAGTTTCTAGTTTTTCCAATAAAACTCTTCTTTGAACCTCTTGCAAGCTCACAGTTTCTAGTTTTCCAATAAAACTCTTCTTTGAACCTCTTGCAAGCTCACAGTTTCTAGTTTTCCAATAAAACTCTTCTTTGAACCTCTTGCAAGCTCACAGTTTCTTGTGATGAGGACCAACTCTAATCGTAATCTCCAGGTTTCTACAGCACCACTCGAAAGCCAAGCACGGAGCACCAGCTTATTCACGAGCTCTAATAAAATATCAATAGTCAGTCTGTCGGTTAGTCATTCTGTAGCTTTGTTTATAGGTTTGAACTGGTTGGTCAGTCTGGCAATAAACAAAGAAACCAGTCAGTCAGTCAGTCAGTCTGTAGCTTTGTTTATAGGTCTGAGCTGGTTGGTCAGTCTGGCAATAAACAAAGAAACCAGTTAGTCAGTCGGTCTTTGAGTGAGCGAGCGAGTTAAGCCGAGCAGTTTTTGTTTCGTTGGATGAGACAATAAATCGTTCAGTTTCAGAGCAAACAGTATCTCGATAAATTTATTGGCTTGATAGAACGACGTGTTGTGGATTAGATGAATTGCGTGTTACTCGGTTCGTTCTCCAGTTCACTTCGTCCGTCCAGATCTCTTTCCTGCCTTGCACTAACTTATTATTTTCTATTGATTTGGGTCACATGCGCCCACTGACATTCTTATCAATGTGCCGCTAAGAACAGCGATGGGGTGATTGCCTCCTCGTTGTCTCAGTAGAATCATATTTGTGCCAGAACGATTACAGAAATTAAATCCACATGTTCCATGCTGAATTTTACCCTGAGTGGTGGTCATGACTTTAGGGGCTTTTGAGGCTGCATTGGAAGGATAGGTGAGTTGGCAATCGGATTACGTGGCAAGGATTGGTCTATGGTGGATTAATTAGAATTCTGTGTTTTCAGGGAATCTATTCCAATTAACTTGAGCATTTCAGATAAGTTCTTTAAAACATATTTATATTGTATATCGTGTATTACCAATTTACCATTTGAAAAAGCTCATAAAACATTGTAAGAAAATATATCAAATTTAGGATGTAGGAGCAAATATTTCAAAAAAATTTGGTTCAGATTGTGATGGTAAGAGGTGAAAGAATTAGTAATAAAACAGCAGTAGATTGATAATTATTTATTTACCTACTTTAAAAGGGTGTGAAGGTGCAAAGAAAAACCGCCTGCAGAATTTTTATGACAGATAAAGATTGATGGAGGCTCATGTAGTGAAAGGCAGAGAGGGAGACAGCATCTTAGTTAGAGTGCAGAGGGGGGGCTGGTAATTGGAGGGATTGCTAGCATTTTCCAATTTGTTGCTTCCAAGTGGTTAGACAGAATGTCAAAGCTCCACCTGGTGAACGACTGGTGATGTTTTGAGTTCAATTGCATGGCGAACAGAGGTGGTCATGAATGTCAATTGGAAATATTTGCTATCACCGTGTGGCCTGCCATTTGGGTGGCATTGGTGCTGCTCCCTCGCAAGTTTTTCTTCTTTATAAAATCAACGATTTTGACAGTTAGCAGAGAACTACCGACATCATGGTGGTAATTGTATTGGTCTTGCAGAAAATGAAGAAGAGGAGAGTTTGTTTGTTTGTTTGTTTGTTTGTTTGTGCACTTGTTATAGCGCCCCTTCAAGCTCTCTACTCAGAGGCGCTCCCGATGCAGAGCGGACACTGCATCGGAGTTTCACGCCGAAGCGCTGAGCAATTGTGAGTGAAGGACTTGCCCAAGGTCCTTACGCGGCCAGGTGGATTCGAACCTCGGACCTTCCGGCTCCAAGGCAACGACGCCACCACTAGACCACCGCGCCCCACAATGATGGTGATGTCTAGAAAAATAAAGATGGGCAAAAGTAGGGGGGACAAAAGTGGGGGGGAGGAAGTGGACGAGGAATATGGATGATGAATCTTATAAACGAGAATTGAAGGAGGAGAATTTTTTTGGATTATTTTTATTAATATTGTTAGCAGTATTACTGTTATTTTTATAACGATGATATTATTGTTATTAGCTATGTTATAGAGGTTGAGGTGTTTGGAGTAGTTTCTGCGCATAGCTGTGTGTGTGGCTTATTGGTCGTATAACAATTTTTTTCGTTTATCGATTATATGTGGGATGTCCTGCATTGGCTTCCTATCTAAGATCGGGTGTTATACTGGTCTCTGCCTTTGTGTGGCAGTGTATGTATGTATGTATGTTTGTATGTGCACTTGTGATATCGCCCCTTCAAGTTTCCTACTCAGAAGTGCTCCCGACTACAGAGCGGACACTGCATTGGAGTTTCACGCTGAAGGGCTGAGCAATTGCGAGTGATGAACTTGCCCCAGGTCTCTACGCAGCGACTTGAGGTGGATTCGAACCTGCAACCCTTCGGCTGCAAGGCAACGAACATACCCACTATAGTCCGATCGATAAGTTCAGAAATCGCGCAAATCCGGAAGATAAGTTGATATTTTGAGTAAGTACACCTAATATGTTGTAGAAGAGATCTGGGGGTCAACCCACGCTGGAAAATCGATATTTGATTTGATTTTAATTTATTTTGATCGGTGAGCGATAATAGGGGAAGTTGCGTATTCAACACTGTATAGGCCTACCGTGTATACGGTAAATATTATTTCGTAGCCTGTAAGTGATGTTTCGTGTCACAGCAACAGATCGTTCTTAATTTATTTGTTTGCATTTGTTATCTAAATGTCAAAATGTCCGTTTGTTACTGGAATGACTGATTGAAAACGTATAATTATGTCAGGCCGAAATTTGCAGATTTAAAATGTGTGTAACTAATCGTTTCAGTGTTCGAAATAATTCTCCAGGGCTATTATTTTCATCTATTCGCCTTCTACTTTGGCATGAATACTTTTCATTAATCCAGCGTCCATTTAAGTAAGAATTCGCTTGATCAATCCAGCTTCTAGTTTAGGCAAGAATTATTTTTATCAATCCAACTTCTATTTAAATTGCAATTAGGCCTATTTACATAAATCCAGCTCCAATTTAATCAAGAATATTTTCATCATTCCCACTTCTATTTAATAAAAATTATTATCAATGATCCAACTTCTATTTATTATTTTTTCCTTCAAAAATTTTTTTTCAGGCTAAAAGCTAAACTAAAAAAGAGAAGTGTGTTCAAGATTAGAGTGCGTGATTCTCATTCCCTTACGAGTGGTGCATAGGTAATACCACTAAACGCAATGGCTTGGAAATGCTGTGTGCATTTGACAGTCTCTTAAAAAGATTGTCGGAAGCAGCTTCACCACAAAAGTTTGTTCCATCCAGTTGCAAATTCCCAATTTCCCAATTTTCTGGCTGAATATAAGACCACAAAGTCACTTTGAGATGAAAATTGTAGCCCGTTCTTTTCGACAATTCAACGTGAATGTGACCAATGCTTTACAAGTTCGTGCAATGGTGAATACTTGAGAACGCTGAAGCGATAGATTGCCCATAACGTGTTAACATTTCCAGACATTGGAAGACAGCGAGAACTTAGAGGATATTATATAAACCTTATTTTTTGCAAAACTAATTTCATTTGTAAGAGAGAGTAAAGCAGATGAATTATCTGCAGTGTGGAAACTTTCCTGTTTGAAGAAGCTGCAGGCCTATATCAAAAGTGTGCAGGAACTTCGCCAACTGCATAGTGACAAATGTTCATTTGAGCCAATTAAATTACCATATTTGCTAAAACATTGCAGGATTGAATTATTATAAATAGGGACTGAGTGTGTTATTGCTTGTTAGCCATGACTCACTGCTTATTCAATAACACCTCAAGTTTCGCATTGGATATCTGAATTGGTTAGTGTAGTATCAAGTAGTCAACAGGACAAACCTAAAAGATAAAAAATCTGCTAGAGCAGAGCTGTCCCTTTTTATGTGTGCAGTTACAGATGTCTAAAACAATTTGCTAAAATTTGAACATGACTTTAGCCCAATGTCAATTTGATTAAAAAGTACATAAACCCAACTAACATTGTCTGGACTAAACCTGTAGTCAAGCAATTGAAGCAACTGCAGAACCTTGCAGTAGAAATTTTGAAAAAAAATATACAAAAGTGCAGCAAATTATAGCATTTATAACTGAAGCATCAATAATTCTAAATGAACAACAATCTTGAAAGGCAATTTTTATTGTATGTGTTCAATAAACAATTATATAATTGTTCAATTTAACTTTAAACTGAGCCATGTGCATTACATTTTTAAAATCAGGAGGAGGAGAGTTCCAAAGTGATGGACTGGAGCACTAAATAGAAAATTGCCTTCAAACTTCAAATCAGCCTATGTCTTCAAGCTGACATTAGCTTGTTCCTGACGAGGACCTTTTCCAATGCTGTTCAGCATCTCGATTCCACACCTGGTCACAATGACTGCAATTCTGTCAACTGTTTCTTTTCATCTGCTTGGTCTTGAAGAAGTTTTCTATCCAAATGTAAAAGAAGTAGACACTGAACAGACTCGTATGAGCCAGTTCTGGACTGCAGTGGACATTTGTTTGCTCATTGACATGCTTGATCTCCTAATTGTATTCAAAGAGCGGCATTTTATCCAGAACATGACCTAACACTTAAAACCTGATGCAACTTCATATAAACAATTTTTACATAGCTTAACTGATTGGAAGGTTACTCCTGTGCTTATGTAATCTGTGTGATCATGATAAATTAATTCATTTGAAATTGTAAATTGTTCCCAATAACAAATCATTGTTAATTAATTTGAGAATCAGTGTTAGTTAAGGAAGCCAACTTAATTGTCAGCGAGCACCTTGATTCTACCCTTATGGCAGTTCAATCAGCCAGAGGCGTAGTGACCTCTCTCCGTACCATCTGACTTGAGGTCCCTGCAAGGAATGGATCCTAAAAGTGGCAAAAATGTAAGGTATTACTATAGTCCTTGATGTGCCATGAGGTCCCGTATGCACTTTGGTGTTGGGGGAGTTTCTCACTTCCAATCGGTCAGTGGGTCCCTGGACATGAAAAATCACCGAGGTGCTTGTCCGCCATGACGGCACGAATGACGTAATTGACAAATCCAATATGGCCGCCGTCGGCCATATTGGAAAATTCATCTTCTTCATTTCTTACAACATATGCACGTGCAATACCTCTAATGGTACTGATTCAGGTATGCAGAATTCGTTTATAAATTTGTTTTTGTCGTCAGGGGTCATCTTGAGGTCATAATGTCATGTTCAAGGTCATTTTTTCATCTTTTTCATTTCTTACAGCTTATGCACGTGTAATACCTCTAATGGTACTAATTCAGGTATGTATAATTCATTTCTGATATTGATTTTGTCATCAGAGGTCATCTTAAGGTTCTAGAGGTCAAGGTCACCGAGTTTCATAGTTTTCATTTAATACAGCAAATGCATGTGTAATACCTCTAAAGTGACTGATTCAGGTATGTAGAATTCATTTCTGATATTGTTTTTATCATCCGGGGTCATCTGAAGGTTATAAGGTCATGGCCAAGGTTATTTTTTGCATCAATGATTTCGATTATAACTTGAATGAATGCAGAAGTATAAACAGCTGTTATAGCTTTAATTGAACAAACATAGCTAATTATGACATGTTGGATGTCAATGCTGCTTTAGTATGTCATTTTTCCATGCATCACTACGGCAGCCGAATGATTCTTCGTCAGTCGATACTCTGAGGATGGGAAGCCAGTGTCGGTGGAGGTAGGGCGTCGCAATGTCAACAAATGGGTAGAAACAGCATAGTTTTATCTTCTGTAAAGGTCACGCAACGAATGGGAAGAGGGCGAGTCCGGTTCAGGCTCCACCGTCGCACGGGTGAACGGAGTGGTCCAACTTGCATGATTCGATGCACTGAAGTTCGGAAGTCTTGACGGATGAAGGTCAGACGGAATCCGATCTTGTGGCTGGAAATCGATGGTCTGAGCATATCGCGTCGAGTAGTGTGCTGACATGTGTGAAGAGTCAACCGGATATCTTCTTTCGAAGGCCACTCCTGACGACGATTGACACTTCCACGAGGTGCTGTTGTTCGTTTCCATTGTTACTGCACCGCCAGCTCTGATTGGTTCTCTGTTTCTACGAGTTGCGTCCTGTAGACAGAACTTCGTTTCTTTCAGCCGTTGATCGTTTTGCTTTTGTTGAAGTCCGCCGACGGTCAGTCCAGAAAGACATCGTTGCTTCTGCTGGTCGGCTACATGCCGGAAGTCGGACCAGCCTTGTCCTTGAACGTCAGTCTCCGTTATCGAACGGAAAGAGGTCTTCGATCTAGTTGCTTTCATGTCCTCGAGGTGCTTGCTGAGGCTGGCGTAGGCTGTGCCACTACTGGTGGTGGTTGGTCTGCCCTCCAGGCGCCGCTCGAGATGTGCCCACAGCTCGTCGATGGCCTTCTTCTGCCTTCGAGGAGCTGATTCGACATCTGAATCAGTATCCTAGTCCTTCTTTGTCCTCGTCGTTGTTTGCCACCCGGCTGGATCCGACAATTTCATTCCGTCGTTTTCCTTTTCTGCTGCTCTGCCATGGCCATCCCTTGCAGATTGCAGACCTCGTTGGATCGATTCCAGTCTCGAGTTTTCCAGATTTACGAGCAACGGTAACTTTGGTGTTGCTGGTCGCTCCACCGATCCACGTCCAACGTCCGATTCTGGTCTTTGAGAGTCGAAGCCTCCATTTGATGGGGATCGACCTGTGCTTGGGTTTGAGGAGTTGTTTCCAGACCTTGAAAATGTCTGATCGTCGAAGGTTCTTCGGAGATAATCGTCTGCGCTCAAGGTCGAAAGGTCAAGTGGTGCATCGTCGTCGTCGTTGTTCGGTTCTGCCCGGCGATGGGGCGTCGTTATGGTTTGTCCTCGGGGTAATTCAATCGCATCGACCCTCAGCGACGAGGGTTCTATGCTGAAGGCTCTTGAGGCTCTCTGCATGGTACTCGGATCTGGTCCAACAAATGATGAACCGTTAGGCTTCGAGGTCTCCTGCGATGGATGGAAGTCTGCCCATTGAGATGGACATGGTTGAGGGACCGCTCTTGACTGGAAGTATGGGTGTGGTCCAGCCACTCGAAATTCTTCACGGAACATCGAGGACCCATGCGATGATTGGAAGACTGACCCTGAAGAGAAACCATCATGATGAATGCCACTCCCACCGCTTCTGTTACTGTTGTACGTTGTTTTGTTCAGAAAGAGTCGATCTGTTTATAAGACAACTATATCACATCCACTGTCGGAATTGATGCTCTACATCCTTCAATCACTGGGGATCAGAGGTCACATACAAAGAGGGGCCTTCCTGGTGGACAGGGTGGCCATGCCAGCTACTTGCAGCACACAATGAACACGAAGCAAAAATAGAGCCATATTAAATCGCAGATGTAAGGAGCACTTCGGTGCACTGCTTTCATCAAAATGTCTGCATCCTTTTTCACGAAGTCTGCCCACAATATGCAACAGTTCAACAGGTGTGACACTCGACGCTGTGTATGCCACGCTGCTGCAAATATCTGCGCCATATTTTGTCATAGGAAGTGAAAAAACCTCCTCCTCCAAAACAGGAAGGACATAAACTTGCTTGCAGACACCCAAAACAAAAATTTGTGGTTATATTTTGAAGACCACCATTTTGATGCACGGAAAAATGACAAATTAAAGCAGCATTGACTTCCAACATGTCATAATTAGCTTTGTTCAATTAAAGCTATAACAGCTGTTTATACTTCTGCATTCATTCAAGTTATAATCGAAATCATTGATGCAACAAATGACCTTGGCCATGATCTTATAACCTTCAGATGACCCCGGATGATAAAAACAATATCAGAAATGAATTATATATACCTGAATCAGTCACTTTAGAGGTATTACACATGCATTTGCTGTAATAAATGAAAACTATGAAACTCGGTGACCTTGACCTTGACCTCTAGAACCTTAAGATGACCTCTGATGACAAAATCAATATCAGAAATGAATTATACATACCTGAATTAGTACCATTAGAGGTATTACACGTGCATAAGCTGTAAGAAATGAAAAAGATGATAAAATGACCTTGAACATGACATTATGACCTCAAGATGACCCCTGACGACAAAAACAAATTTATAAACGAATTCAGCATACCTGAATCAGTACCATTAGAGGTATTGCACGTGCATATGTTGTAAGAAATGAAGAAGATGAATTTTCCAATATGGCCGACGGCGGCCATATTGGATTTGTCAATTACGTCATTCGTGCCGTCATGGCGGACAAGCACCTCGGTGATTTTTCATGTCCAGGGACCCACTGACCGATTGGAAGTGAGAAACTCCCCCAACACCAAAGTGCATACGGGACCTCATGGCACATCATGGATCACTAGGCAGGTGACATTTATTGACACTATTGCACAATCCATGTTGGAAAGCACTGTTTAAAACGCTTTAACAGCAGTAATTAGGGAATGCATGTACACTGTAGGGCATGTAGGTCCATTTAAATATAATATGAACCCTGTATATTGTATAAATATAAATACCACATTTCAGTTTCTGCAATGTAAGGGGCCCTGAAATTCAAATTTTGACCTTTTAAATGCAACAGAGTTTTCAGATGTGCAGTACTGAGAAATGGCACTTTTATGCCAATTCTAGAAAAGTTTCTAGAGTATACCAAATTATCAATGCATTGATGCTGTCCAAGTAAAATTCAGTCGCAACAAAGAAATCTTGCAGGCATGACATAGTTTTAACATTTTCCAACATGACCTTTGAGCATTGGAAGGCTTTCTAGGCAACCTGTCTTCCAATCTCTGACAAAGTTTAACACACTATGGGCAATCTATTGCTTCAGCATTTTCAAGTATTCACCATTGCACGAACTTGTTAAGCGTTGGACGTTGGTCGCACACACGTTGGATTGTCGAAAAGAACGGGCTACGATTTTCCTCCCAAGGTGACTTTGTGGTCACACGTTCAGCCAGAAAATTGGGAAATTGTGAATTTGTAACTGGATAGCCCGGCTGAATGGAATAAACTTTTGTGGTGTAGTCGTTTCCGACAATCCAAGGGAGATAGCCTGCCTTTTTCAGAGACTGTCAAATGCACACAGCATTTCCACGCCATTGCGTTTAGTGGTATTACCTATGCACCACTCGTAAGGGAATGAGAATCACGCACTCTAATCTTGAACACACTTCTCTTTTTTAGTTTAGCTTTTAGCTTGAATTTTTTTTTAAATTTTGAAGGAAAAAAATAATAAATAGAAGTTGGATCATTGATAATAATTTTTATTAAATAGAAGTGGAATGATGAAAATATTCTTGATTAAATTGGAGCTGGATTTATGTAAATAGGCCTAATTGCAATTTAAATAGAAGTTGGATTGATAAAAATAAAAAATAATTCTTGCCCAAAATAGAAGCTGGATTGATCAAGCGAATTCTTACTTAAATGGACGCTGGATTAATGAAAAGTATTCATGCCAAAGTAGAAGGCGAATAGATGAAAATAATAGCCCTGGAGAATTATTTCGAACACTGAAACGATTAGTTACACACATTTTAAATCTGCAAATTTCGGCCTGACATAATTATACGTTTTCAATCAGTCATTCCAGTAACAAACGGACATTTTGACATTTAGATAACAAATGCAAACAAATAAATTAAGAACGATCTGTTGCTGTGACACGAAACATCACTTACAGGCTACGAAATAATATTTACCGTATACACGGTAGGCCTATACAGTGTTGAATACGCAACTTCACCTATTATCGCTCACCGATCAAAATAAATTAAAATCAAATCAAATATCGATTTTCCAGCGTGGGTTGACCCCCAGATCTCTTCTACAACATATTAGGTGTCACCTTGTGCCATCGATTCTTGGAACCTTAGCGACCGCTGTGATAAACCTTCTCCATGTGTTACGATCTTCCGTCGCGTCTCTCAATTCCTCCAGTTTCATCTTTGTTCTCTCGTGTATTTCTTCCATCCACCTTCTTCTTGGGCGTCCTCTCTTCCTTTTTCCCTCTCCGCAGGCCAACATCATCTCCTTTTCCAAGCCGTTTGCTCGCATCACATGTCCAAAGAACGCCATTTTCTGCCTTGCCGCTCTCTGTTCCAATGACATATTCCCTCTTGATTGTCCGATCTCTTGTAATATATTAGGTGTACTTACACAAAATATCAACTTATCTTCCAGATTTGCGCGATTGTTCTGATAAATAGACTTTAGCGATCGGACTACTACACCACCGCACCCCGTGTCTCCTCGGTACTGCTCCAGTGCTCCTGCTTATTTGCGAAGTTCTGGCTCTCTACTCTGCGTGGATTTCTGTGATGATACGTTGTTTCATTATTTGGACGTTGAGCGTATTGAAGTTATTACTAATGACTGCTATTTAATTATTAATGGTTTATGCTTTACTTTGTTGCTTTTTTGCTCTGTGGTTGTATCAGATTTTTCTTGTTTCTGCTTCTTTACATATTGCTCGTTGTGATGCAATATTCTTCACACATCTCCAATTTACGTGTTTTAATAATTGTTTGAAGCTATGTTTTTTTTAAGAGTCAGCATTGCATGAAATAGTGATGCAGGCCAGAAAGATGTTTAATGGATATGACGTAGAGCAGCTAAATATGAGTATGTGCGGTGATGCATGTAAATTCAACTGAGGCGAAGAATTTTAATTTCCATTAAAACGAATGAGTTTCCTTCCTTGTTGTTTGTTACTCGTTTGATGTTGGATAAAGATGCATGGCTGTTGATCGCGCAGTAATTAGTTCAGTTTATCGTGATATTAATCTCTAACTTTATTTGTCATTGCTTGATGGCTTTAGTATGACTTCTCTGTGCTGTACAAAGTGATTTTTTTGCTGCATAAGCTTTTCTAAGTTGAGATTAGTGCGTGGATGAGATGGAAAATGGATTTAATTCATTGTAGGTAAAACGTAAAGCCTGAAAGACTTAATGCGTAAAAACTGGAATTTAATTTTAAGAGTTTGAAGAATAGTTGTCTTTTGTGGCTTCGCTGCTTTACAGAAGTCTTTATTGTGACGTGGATGATGAGAATGAAATCAAATTATGTTTCAGATTATGTCGTGTGGATTTGAATGTCGTGTGGATTTGAATGTCGTGTGGATTTGAATGTCGTGTGGATTTGAATGTTCATGGCTTCTTCCAGTTGACAGCTGTGCAACGTTTGAAGTGGTGTTCATTGTCTTGCCATATATGTATGTGCAGTTGTGTGGATTTTGATTATCTATGCTTAAGCTGAATGTATCTGCTCAAATTCATATTCAGCCAATTTATATTCAGCCAATTTATATTCAGCCAATTTATATTCAGCCAATCTCAAAGAGATTTGGGCACGATGAGTCTGCTTAAATGTTTTGCGCAGTTATTGTGCAATGCAAGTTGCAGAACTTTCAGTTCTGATCAACTACTTGGGACTAGATTTTGAAGCTATACTGACTCTTGGTGGGTGGGTGGGTGTATGGGTGGGTGCTGGACTTGCTGGTCACAGTTGGGTGGTGGTGGGGGTGGTAGAAAATGCTCCTTGTCATCACATGAATGCCCCCCTCCAGGCACCAACTGTTGAGCCAGAGTCTGGCTGCAAATTAATATCGGATTAGTGCTAACAATTTCAACGGGATGATGGCGCCAGTTTAGGGATTATTAGATTAGGCTTTCTGTCGTCGACGCTTGTAGTTAAATATCGGATGAATAGAACACGTCTATAGAAACCGATGTTGCTTTCAGTTTCAACTTAAAGCAGAACCTGCGGCTGGCGTTTGCCTTGTTGTTGTTAACGCTTAAATTGCGCCTCAACCCAAACCAGTTATAAATGTATTCGCGATGTGTTTGCCATTTACCAGCTTCAAAGTGTTGCGTAATGCGCAGTATGCATCACGCCGTTAAAGTCATATAATAACGTTGTACCCTGGCGGCTGTAGGTCTCTTCTGATCGGATGTTTAAACGACGTCATGTATTAAAAGTATTAAAAGTCCATATCGAAGTTAATCAATGGCGCATGTGTGTACTCATCTGCGCATATGTATGGGGTGAGTAAAAATATGCAGTTGACTGGCTAGACCATGGAAGATGCGCTTATTATTAGCTGCGCTTCAGTGAACAAATCCTATGACTTGGACACAAGGCAAGTAGTAAGTACATTGCGACTAAGTTTGCTTCGTGGCTAATGCTGTCACTAAATTGGTGACAGAGGTGGCAGCACTTATGCAACCAGATTTCCCAGGGTTCAGTGTTGCAAGATGGAGTCTGCTGTTCAGGTCAAAGCCAGCAACGTATCATGTTGCTATTTTTCTATTACATCTGATACAAACGACAGGTTTTAGGTTTATGACTTACAGATAGTTGTTAAACTGTATGTTTTTGTAATAAGCTGATGCGTGCATTACTGTAAATCACGGCTAAGGGGGTTGCACCGATGATCTTAGACAAATTTTTGACAGCTCT
Organism: Lumbricus rubellus; assembly: GCA_945859605.1. Taxonomy (NCBI): domain Eukaryota; kingdom Metazoa; phylum Annelida; class Clitellata; order Crassiclitellata; family Lumbricidae; genus Lumbricus; species Lumbricus rubellus. The sequence continues at coordinate 20,278,860 of OX243814.1, forward strand.
CCACAAACTCTGTCTAGGGAGGGGGAGGGTGAGAAGTAGGGAGGGGGTCATGGTTCTGGGGTTGATGGATCTTTTTGGTGAAATGCAGAGACAGCGCGTGGTATAAGGTGTGTATGAAGTGTTAGCATTGGCAAATTGTAATTACCATTGGTATAATTTGAAATTTATCTATTGCCGTTTCAAGTAAACCTAATCCAAAGGTCTAATCTATGGTGATGTGGTGGGATATGAGGGTGTGGAGCCCACTCTGTCACCCACACTGTCTCAATGTCTCATCTCTCCACTGGCTAGCAACGTGTGATGGGTGTTCTCGTGTCATGGCTGAGTTCAGTAGCACAAGGAGACACGAGAGACAGAGACAGACAGAGAGACAGAGATAGACAAAGAGACAGAGAGAGAGTGGGTGGGGTCAGTTCATGCCATCATGGGTCTTTTTATGCTATCATGCTTGGGTACAGGGTCAATGCTCTGAGTTTATGAGTGAGTGAGTTACTTGGAATGCGAGTGGAGCTGAACTCTTGATAGATCTTTCTGCCCTGATGGCATATGACCCTTGGCATGATAGGTCAGCTTTCTAACGTATAGACTATCACACACCCTTCACAAGCCTACATAAACGAGTTCTACAGATCTGTGCAATTGTTGGCATGCTTTGCTATGTTATGTGTGGTAAGAGAGCTGGACTGCCATCCCAGCGTTTCAAGTTCAAATGCCATTCAAGGACAGAACAATGTAAGTTCTAAGAGTAGCACATGACCTGTGAACTTCGATTGAAAACATGGACTAAGTAGAAAATCATTTTTGACAAGAATACTTTATCTTATTTAAAGGTTTTGTAACGAAAGTGCAGCCTAAATAAATAGTTTGTCATCGTAAAGGATACACTTACATTTACAATACATTACGATGATGTGTGTGATTTTAAAATGTTTGACGTTTGATTATATTATTGATGATTTACGTTTATTACAATGTCTGTACACCAGAATGCGGATTGCAATTGGTCAGTTAAATGATATTCTTATCTCATCTTATTTTACTGTATCTGCAATCTGTCTCATTGTCGATTCCCGAATTCATGAGTTTAGACGTCAGAATATGTGTTGCATGAAACTAGAAATTATAATGAATGTAGAAAGTATTAAATTTTCCAAAAACAGGTGCAAATGGTAATAAGCTGACAGACTTCATGCGACTGTAGGAAAAAGTCTCGCTAACTATGGGCTTCTCCCCCCCCCTCCCCGTATCAGTTTGCTTTGTCATTCTCTCTGGTCGTCTTTCCTCATCTTTCTCTCGCCTCAAAACAACTGCCTTTTCATTTGGGGGGTTGCATGCACTGGGAGCGCTTCTGACAGGGTCTCTGGCTGAGAGAAGCGCTTTATAAATGGTCAGATACAATGCAAATGCAATGCAATTTGGTGGCCTTCACGTCATCATCATCGAGTATCTTGAGGCTTTTTTCAGTTAATAGATTAATTGTTGATCAATAACGAGGAGCGGCTGTAAATCACACGATGCGGATGATGATGATGACAGGTATAAGCATGAGTTGAGCAGACATCAATAACTGTTGCGTAATGCAGCTATTACGACACCGTAATGCGATCAATCATCATGTCGGAACTGCTCGTGATTTACGACATCAAAAGATCTTTGTGGACGGTCCTTTGTCCGCAGTCGTGTTTGTGTTGTTGTGTGTTGTGCGCGGCGTATCGCTTGTTGTCTGCCCGAAATGTGTTGCCTTTTGGACAACCTACTCAAAGTTTGAATGCTGTATGCCACCACCTGCTTTGTAACCGCTGAACTCACTGTCTGAATGGTGGCCTACAGGTTGATCTCTAAAGCAGACCTTAGCGTGTGCATACTGAGTATAAAGTTGTGTTATGTTGGAAGAATCAGTTTTGCGATTGTTGTATTCCTCCTACTGCTGTTATGGTTAGCAAAAGAACGAAAAACTGTCATGACCATGTCTTTAAAGTGATTGTTAGTGTACAGTTAGCTGGCTTGAGAAGTGGAAATGGATTGCTGCTGACATTGCGTTTTAAGTATCAATTGTGTGATTTTTTCATTGCTATACCATTGTTATCCTGAAACCTTTAAAAGTCCAATTTTATCGTGATACTTGTGTCATCATCAGCTGATGGTCATTTGAAATTTGGTGTTGATCCATTACTCAATTCTTGATCTGAAAGAGGGAGGAAGGGAGGGAGCTACAACGAAGTTGAAAAACAAGTAAGATAAATGAATTCTGAGTTTGAACCAAGAGCTGTACTGGTAAATTTTGTGGTTAGTATACACACTGACCAGGAGAAAAACCAACTTTTTGAGCCAGAAAATTCTGATGACCTTTTTTTAGTCATCCGGCCGAAATCTTCAGAAAATGTCCGCAATTTCCCATCCAAAAAGCTGATGACATTTTTTTAGTCATTCGCTCACAATTTCAGTACAATACACCTAAATGACAGCGTGTACCCTGCTTTACCCGTGTATATCCTGGTTTTTTGGGAGGTGAGTATACGATGCCATTGTTTCCCGGAGGTGAGTATAAGCTGTATACCTGCGAGGTCCTGCATATATCCTTGATTGCGGCCCTGTTTGAACCCTGAAGGAAATCAGGGAATTGAACAGTACACAGAATCAGGCAATTGTTGGTACCTACCAGATGTTGGGCGAGTCACTAAATGAAACAAGTAGCCTGTTGATGTTCTGCTTTCTGGTTTTGCAACAGTTAAAAAGATGCAATACAAATACAATGTTTAATACAATACAAATGCAATGTTTAATTATTGAGTGAGTGACAATGTGAATTGATGAGTAGTAGTAGTAGTAAGCAATGAACAAAGATCACAAGACTGATATATGAACTCTGTTTTTTCAAGTCATTCTTTCCATCTCGCTTCGGTGCGAATATTGATGCTCGTATATTGTTGCGTTAACTGAATTGATTTTATCTTTATGATGAATATGTCGCGATGCTTTTTGTTGACTATTCGAATATTTCACACTGTACAAAGTTAGTTTCTTTATGTGTAGTGAACTGTTTCCTTCAGAATATATTTTCGTAAAAGTCCTTTGTGCTCTTTGTGGTGAAATATTCTTCTGGTTTAATCATGTGTACGTATTTTTAAAGCAGTCACTTTTTGCAGGCAGGACTTATTTGCAAGCCATTTTTCATGCTGTTTTTTTGCGTTTTTTCTCATCCATGCTGTGTGTTTTTTGAACAATCAGAACTTTACAAAGGGGTCCAGGTGGTGGGCAGAATGCCATGCGGGGAAACTTTATTTTATGCTTTGTTGTCTCAGGTTCATGGTTCGGTATGACCGTGTGCACGTTATAAATTTAATAGATGATGATGATGACAACGAAGATGACTCCACATTTATGTAACACTTTATTTATATAGCTCCTTTTGATGTGCTTCAGTTTGTATAATTCTTGAAGCACTTCACTTATGTTGTATTGTATCGTATCATATTATAATAAAACATTTATGGAGCTCTACCTTTGAAGTATTGCTTTTACTTAATTAATATAGCTCTCTTTCAAGCACTTTATTATATATATAGCTCCTTTTGATGCACTTATACAGAGATTCCCTTTTAAAGACTTTATTTGAAGCACTTCCTTTAAAGCATTTTTAAAAATTGTCTCCATGTGAAACACTTCATTTTATAGCTCCCTTTGAAGCACTTTATTTATATAGCTCATGTGAACCACGTCATTTTTTTTATAGCTCCCTCTGAAGCACTCTGGGGCGCGGTGGTGTAGTGGTGGCGTCATTGCCTTGGAGCCGGAAGATTCGAGGTTCGAAGCCACCTAAAATCGCCGTGTAAGGACCTTGGGCAAGTCTTTCACTCACAATTGCTCAGCGCTTCTGCGTGAAACTCCGATGCAGTGTCCGCTCTGCAGTCGGGAGCGCCTCTGAGTAGCGAGAGCTTGAAGGGGCGCTATAACAAGTGCACATACAAACAAACAAACAAACTTCATTTATATAGTTTCCTAAAGTTGAGGTCAAACTGTATCTAGGAAATTAGCTCTTTCTGTGAATCATGCATTTGGTTCAATGTGCTGTGCTTGTCCATGTGTAGAATCTGGAGTCCTTGCTGTTGTACGCCAAAATCAACGGTTATGGCCTGGCTGCCTGCTTCTAAGATTTGCCTTTGTGAACAGTTACATGATTTTTAGTGCAGTCCCATTTAAATGGTTTTTCCCTCTGTTAGCCCAGAACTAATGCAGCTTTGAATGACAAGCGTACTGTGGGTAGGCACCAACACGCCAACTGTGTATATCAGGTTACTTCTTTCAGCATGTACAGTACAGATACATATAATGTTTCACTGAAGAGGTCTAAGTGAGCGTAAAAATTTCGTGATAGATTTTTTACTTTCAACCGGTATCAAATATCATTTTATCATATTATTTCTGACAGTGGAAATTTGTCTTTCGCTTCGAGATGCTGTTCTCTTTTTTGTCGTTGGCTCTGTTTACTTGTTCAAAGGCTTTATCATGATCAAAAGTTTTTCTTTCACAGGATAACCTAGATGAATATTATAAATGTGATTCTAAAAGATACACTTTGACATGATGTTCATGGGATTTTTCGGCCCATGCAACCAACCGTTACTCATAGGACTGCATGTGTATGTGTCATTCTGTGTAATTATGTTCAAAGTTACATCTAAAAGATTGAACTACCTGTGAATGGTTCATCAGTGGTAAAGCAACTCTTTCAAAATGGAGCAACATTTCAAAGGCAAAACTGCCCTTCTAAAGAACAGCTACTATTTAGTGGCGTTACCATTTTCAAAGTGCCGCTACTTATCAGCGGTATGGATTCTTTTCAAAAACACATCTGTGTTTCTAAGATGTCCTTGTGGGAGGTAATGAAATTGAGTTAGAGGATCCTTTAAGGAAGAGCAGTCACTGAGGCAGCCATGGGTAATTTTGGGCATGAATTGTTATAGTAACTTCATTTTTCACTTCTGAAAGGCTCTTGCTGGAAGAAGCACCATACAAATGTTCAGATACAATACAATACAATTTACTTAGCATGAGTATTATGAGCGTGGGTGGCCAGTCCTGTTCCTTGCTGTCTCATCTTCCACTGATATTGTATGGCCATTGGTCAGTGTGCTCCTCATTTAATAGAGCTGTGTAGTTTAGGGGTGCAGATGGGGCAGAAGAGAGAGTTCTGCAGAACTTTAATACCTGTTTCTAGATGGATTTTGAGTTTGTCTGTCTGTCTGCCTATGTCTGTTTACGTCTGTGTCTTTCTGTCCTATCTGTTGTTGTCTCTTTTTGCTGTCTTATTCCTCCTACTAATAAGTAGGCATCTTGTGTCTTGCTACTTGTCTCTTGTTATTTGTCTCTATATGTAATTATGTAGATTGAAGAAAGATATACGTATATAGATACATTATATAATTATATATATTTGTATGTATAGGCTATATATATATATATATATATAAATATATATAAAGAAAGAATTGAAAGTAATTGTGTCATTGTTCTTTATGTCTGTGGGTTATTTTTGGATCAAGTATCATTAAACTGATGTAACTTGTTAAATTTCCTTAATGATAGCTAACTAATTGAGTGAAAGAGTTACAGCTAGAAAAGTCTAGTCAATATAAGAGTTCTGTGTTCGCTTAAGAATCATAGCGTCTAATTGATGTAAAAATTGCAACTTGAGACTGCATGCTAATGATACATGTTATGTGCATTTGCGAATTCAATCTCTGTCTCGTCTGAGAATTATGCTTTAGGACGTGAATCGCCCATCAACTCGATGTATAATTTCTCATCTTCCCATTTCGGGTGTGCTTTAAATGCACGTCTCTGTTGGCGCTATATTTAATCCGCTGGCTGTAGAAGGTCTCACTCACTCAGTTCCAGATGTTCAGCATAGACTACACATGAACTCCATTCCACGATGATTTTTATGTATTTTTGAAAGAAGTCGTTTGGTGCTCTGCATGACATCAAAGTGACAGTTAATCCAACGACGACGACGACGACAACGACTGTGGAAGAGAAGCAAAGGAACTGACTTAGAGGCCAACGCAGCACAATAATGCGGAGTGTCTGATGGATTTCGATCGAAATAATTGAGGTGTTTGTGCAGACCCTAGTCTTCTTATTGAATTCCAATCAGTGAGACAACGAACGGCGCTGACGATTGATTGATTTATTCGTAGCAGTTGCTTAAGTGGGAGTGTGTGATTTTCATTGAAATGGAAATCATGTGAATGGAGTCGGTCGTCTTTGTTTGTTCGTGCATGCGCGTGCGATGGATGATCATGTGAGTGGAGATCGAGGAAGAAGAGCACGGCCTCCGCGGTCTCAGTTTTATCCACCTTCAACTGCACTGACCAATCTGTCTGGATGAAGGAGGATGCTACTGGAGTTAAGGAGGAGGACGTTCACCATTTAAAGACCTACAGATTGGAGGGCAGGGCAGATGGAGATAAACAGGGAAGGAGAGAGAGAATGCGAGGGAGATAAAGAGACACAGAGAGAGACAGACGTAAAGTGAGATAGGGACACGGGCAGAGAGATGTACAAAGACGAAGAGAGAGATAGAGGCAGAGTGAACCGAAATTGGTGACATCCTCATTCGTTGGTGTCCGATGATTGCGTTGCGTGTCGCGTCAGTTTCAAAGGACTTGGCTTCCATGGCAATGAAGATAAATCAAGGACGCGCGCATTTATCTGCGTTGTTTCGGACGTCACTGGTGCCAACGTTACAAATGTCGTTGTACCCGCACAGCCAACAATTCTTTGTTGATTTCAATTAGAGGTGGCATTTGTTTCTACCCAACCAGTAATTCGGTAGAGTTTCGCAACTCCTCCATCATTGTCGGTGGTCGAACCCTTGGAACAATGGAACATCTACTGTATGTCACATCTCAGACACGCATTGTTCGTCTGTGTGCTCATCCTGCCTTAAGTGGAATATCCATTGTAGTCGGACATGTCGTTAATTTTCCTCAAGTTCTTTTCAAGTTTTTCTTATGTTTGCTAATGACCTTGCCAGTTTTTTGTTTTGTTTTTATTTCTGGCACGTCATCTGCGAAATTGCATTTCGAGGCACAGTCGCTGATGTTGTAGATATCCATAACAGCTCCTAGCATAATATTTACTTCTAGCCATGGGATTATTACATTTACTCTGGTAAAATTATCAATCACAATATTAGCAATAATTGCAACAGCAACAACGGTATTAATATTAATGATAATGACAATGAAAAGAAACTGATATTCATGAGTATAAATGCAATTAAGCATGTGTGACTCTCGTGACGACTTTCGCGAGTGCTATTAATGGCTGTGGTTACACATTACTGAATATGCAAATCTGCAAAACTTATCTGTTGATTTTTAGCAGTGGATAAAGAGACCAGTCAGTTTTTTGTTATTGCTTTTTTAACCATTGTTATACAACACAGGTCATGACTGTGCAGAAAAATAAATCTTAGCAGAATTGAATTGACTTTCTAAGAATGTTGCTAAATAAATATTTTAATACATTAGCTCATTAGAAGCGCCTTTTTATCAGTTCTTCTTTATGCATTGAATGATAAAACTTAGCAGAATTGAATTGACTTTCTGAAAATGTTGCTGAATAAATATTTTAATACATGATGCAGACTAAGTAATCGAAGGTGTCTGATGTCTTTTTACTCTTTGAGGTTGTATTGTATGTTTGTCTTTTCTTACTTATCGATTTTTCCTTCGTATATACAAGTTCATATATGTATACATGTGCTTAACATTGTGCCAATTAGGTGCCTTTCAAAGTTCTGTGCTTGCTAGCCTGCTATAAGTACTGGAGTTCATTGGGAACATTCATCTATTGGCAATTAGTGTACAATGCACAATGTAGAAAGTGTTGTACAGTGTACGATTATGGTGATCAGTTGGCACACCCTTGTACATACCAGAAGATGCAGCTCATGTGAATATGTGGCAGGTCATTGGGTCTATGCACAACAGGCGTTTGATCTGGGTACATAAATATAAATCTTCCATATTTCTCAGCATCCCACTTAAGTCATGTCAGAGAGAGAGAGAGACGAGCTTATTAACCAATGTCATATGGAATCAAGTCCACAATAGCCAGGATTCATTGTCCTTTCTGGTGCCAAGAGGTCAAGCCTATTGATTGGTTATGGAACATATAGTTGTGCCATGGAATACTTTTCAGAAGACCATCTGTTAAGAGTCTCTCTTATATATATATATATATATATATATATATATATATATATATATATATTATTTATATATAAAAATATATATATATATATATTCGTTTAATGAAAAACAACGTGAAACACCGCACATGGGTGCATAAAGAGATAGAAAAAAAGAACAATGAAAGTGACATCTTTCCATAGTAATATTGTTCTTCAGTTCGGAAAGTAAGTTGTTTTTGCCTGTTTAAGCCGCTGTGTCCTCATTCGTTTTTGTTTGGTGTTGGTTTTTGAAGCATCACGTCTTGGAAGACGACCGAAGCGCCTGAAGGAGCTTCAGGATGCATTGGCTCAGCAACGTCAAGCGAAGGAGAATATGGCGACAATGCATTATGCACCTCTCAAACCATCATCAATGAGTCTTACAGATTTGCAGGTAGGCTTTTCCTGCCTCTCGACAGTAGTTCTGTTGACACTAAATTCAATCTTTCCATATCATTACTTTTTCTAAGCGGAGCATGAGAGTGCCAAAATGAATTGAAAACTGTCGAAGAGGAATTGCCTTGGATTGTGTGTAACTCAGTAACTCGATGTACTCCTTGTTTAAATAACTCAGATATATTGTCATGTGCATGATTCCCTCGGATGCACTCCGTCTCCAGATTGACCCAGAAGAAAGCAGCCAATTTTTGGCTAGATTTGATGCACCGATATTTTGCGTTTGCCCAATGGAGCAGCTCAGATAAGATAATTATTGGCAAGTAAAGATCTGATTTTATGTTGTGAGAGACGAATGTAATAACAAAATGCCAGCAGTAGACGTGAATAGACATGTATTACTGAGATGTGTCAAATGCTATCTTTGAATGAATTATTAATTTGAAAGTGTAGACGAATGATGATGACATACATGTAGATGACAATAAGATATTAGAATACTGACCAGTAAATTCGTGTCTCGATCTTATTCAGGGATTTGTGAACGCCATGAACGGCAGCGGCAGCATGACCTTGATGCCTTCTCCAATCTTTCAATTTGATAAGCCATTTGCTGGTCTCGCCAAACCATCTGCTAGTCACCTACCGATGATGGACATGGACGACTGTGGTCCTGGACAGCCTGGTGGCTTCTACCGCAGCATGCAATCTCTCGCCGATGGGCGGCCACCTGTTGGCGACTGGCCGCCGCTGCCATCCATTCCAGGCTCCGTCATTGGACACCTGTTTCCAAATTCACCTGATATGCAGGTCGGTCAATTTATGCTCGATTCTTAGCTTAGATGGCGATGTCGAAGAAATGAATTTGAAACGATTTCAAGCAACCATCGTTGGCAGTCCAAGATGAGGAAATGATGAATGCTACGTAAATTGTATGTTTAGACTTTAGAGTGATTGAATTTAACTAGTGCGGTTATAGTCGGTTTGCTCTCAATTTTTAGTTACGGCTGAAACTTTGAAGATCCATTGCATCCATGTTTTTATGGAAATTAAAAATTCATTTGCAGATGATTTTACTTCTAACGCCATTTCATGTAATGTGGATTGGTGCATCCGATGCGTTTGTATTTACGGATTTACGTTGCTTGGTTCTTATGACAGAATTTCTTGTCTGCGTCGTCTGCTTTAGATGAAGTGTTTCAAAGGAATGCAGTTCTCACCAAACGACGTATCGCATGCGATGGTCACAGAAAACAACAGTTGCCTGTCGTCATCACCGCTCGGCAGGTGCTGCAACAAGTGCGAGGTCTGCTCGAGAAACGCCATCGGCTACATCGACCGTGAGGGCCGCGTCATCCTCACCGCTCCACTCTCCTCCGAGGATTTCCTCCGCACCCTTCACCTGTCACCGTCATCGTCGTCAAACAACTCGTCACAGAAGGATCCTCAGACGCCCGACTGGGTGTTCCTCGATGCTGGTGGCGCCATGCCAACGGGTCAGAGTCTGTCACCCACAGCAACCGCTGCCGCAACTGTTGAGGCTAACACTCGACTGACTGATGAGACGAGTGACTTTGAAGATGCTTCGTGCGGTGCCATTCAGGCAGAGCCAGCGTGCGCAATGAGCGCATCGCTCCAGATGCTCGCTGACGAGTCAAAGACTGAGCCGTCGGGCGAGCGCATGCAGCTCATTGAGCACGTCATCCTGGTGACGGTGGAGGCGCACATGAACACGTGCCACTACACGGCCGACAAGGTGGCCGACGGAATAAGGCGTTTCAAAGACAGCGTTTCCAAGGACCCAAGGGTAAGATCATTGAACTTGATCAGCTCATGTTCATGGGGGAAAGAGATGTTGGACTCCAATTAGTACACACAGGGAAAAGTATCTGCATTTGTTCAGGCTGTGGGTCTGCCCAGATTCTTTTTTTCTCCTCGAATTTGCATGATATTTTTATCTAGTTTTCTGGCACTTTATGGTTATTGATACCTCTCTTGTGTAAATTTGATTACCGGTATAGTTCTCTGGTATTTGTGCATTTTGCACTGCACTTTCCACATTTTGCTGTCAAATTCTTGTATTCATGGAGTGGAGGCATATGGACAGGCAATGTCAGGCATTGATCATGTTCCACTAATTATAGATTGAACAGACTATTTATATATTTATATATATGTATATATTATATATATGTGTGTGTGTAATATATATTCCAGTGCACTTACATTTCTAAACCACGGTTATGGTCCTAAAAGCACTTTATACGTAGTGTCTTGTTTGTTTTTGGTAACAGTTAGTGAGCATTGACCAGATGAAGTTGAGCATGGATAAGAAGGGTGATCCTTCTTCGTGGTGGGACGAGTTTGTCAAGAACATGGTACCAGTTATTAAAAGAGTTGTTTCCTTCAGCAAGAAACTTCCAGGTCAGTGCTGATGGTCACTGGTTTAAAACCATTTAGCTTCAAAGTCATCTTTCTTATGAAGATAGCGATCATCTGAGAGATAGCACATAAATGATATATTAAGTTTATGCTGCATTTATTTATTTGCTAGCAATTTGATATAGCGTCCCTGCAAGGTTTTACTCGGGAGCGCTCCCAGTCCAATCCCGGTTATAGCCCAACTCTCTCATTTTGCACTTATCTGCTTTTATGCTTAAAGTCATGCACTGGCTTCCTATCACTGTGTGTTTTCACTACAAGATCCTCTCTGAAAGACTGATTTCCAAAGAATTCCTAACAGATTAGCCATGAAATTAATGATGACTTTGGTTAATTCGGTTTTTGTTGATTTCTTTGAATTGACAGGTTTTACGGAGTTGTGTCAGGATGATCAAATAGCTCTGATCAAACAAGGTTCGTTCGAAGTGATCCTCACGAGATACACTCGACTGTTCTCCGACGAAGGAATGTTCCTGCCTGATATGTCGATGAGAATACCAAGGTCAGACAGACGAGCAGATTCACTTGTATGTTCAGCAAACTATCTATTGTTAGGCTATGCTAAACAATCGTACTGAATTGTCTGATGACATTTGCATGACAAATCTTTCCGAAGGCAAGTTGGACAGGTTGTTCAGTTGATGCCATCATGTTGTGTGATGTAAACCGTCTGCTACTTGTGGGGCATGGTGGTGTAGTTGGTATGTTCATTGCCTGGCAGCCGGAGGGTTTCAGGTTCGAATCCACCTCAAGCCGCCATGTAGGAACCTTGGACAAGTCCTTCATGCACAACTGCTCAGCGCTTTGGTGTGAAACTCAGGTTCAGTGTCTGTGCTGTAGTCCGGAGCTCTTCTGAATAGAAACCTTGATGGGGCGCTATGACAAGTACACATACAAGCAAACTACTTAATCTTAGCCAGACGAACTTTCTGTGGTGAGTGACACGCAGACGAAATTGACTGCAGAGTACTGTCCTCTAGTGGTCTATGGTGAAGTGAGCTTGCTTAGACTGATCTGTTGATGATATGCCATGTTTAGACAACATTAGTGAGCAGATGTTTTCGATTGCTAAGGATTTTTTTAATTGAGAGCTGTTTTCAATCGCCACCTTTCGACGCAGCAAAAGCCGCAGTCATCTGCATCGTGGTCACCCAGGTTGATCATTGCAACTGCCTATTGACAGGGGCACCCAAGCACGTGCTGGTTAGTTGCAGTCGGTCCTGAATGCGGCATTAAAGCTGGTGCGCAACTGAATAAAGTGTAACGCCATTGATATGTGATTTCAATAAAGTGTAACACCATTGCTATGTGATGTGAATAAAGTGTAACACCATTGCTATGTGATTTTAATAAAGTGTAACACCATTGCTATGCGATTTGAATAAAGTGTAACACAATTGCTATGTGATTTTAAAGTGCCAATGCGAAGCTACTGTAGAAATACTAAGTTACTGATTCATTGGCTTTTACGCCTCTGGGGATGAGGTGAGTGAGGTGGTTTCCCATTGCCTTCCTCACAGACATTGTGGGTGAGCAACTTGTCCAAGGTCGCTACGCAGTGACTTGAGGTAGATTCGAACCTGCGACCCTTCGGTCACAAGTCAACGAACTTGCCACTCCATCACCGCGTCCCATCCAATGCACTTTGCTAAAAGTAGGTTGAAAAAAACTGACAATGTTCTGAATGTGTGCAGGCACTTGGTGAAGAAAATGCCGCTGGGAGATTTCTTTGAGGAGCAGTTCAAGTTTGCCGAGATTTTCAACACGTTAAGCCTCAACGACGAAGAAACGGCTCTACTCACAGGTGTTATGATTATGAATCCAGGTGAGCTTGTGCTATTGTACTATTGTGCTATTGTACTATTGTGCTATTGTGCTGATGAAGATTGTAATTGCATGCAGCACCAAGTGGTTATGTTTTAGTATTTATTCACTGTATGCTGAGTTTAAATTCACAAGGCATCATCAGTCAATGGCACATGCAAAGTGAAGTTCTGATCAAATCAACTTCCAGATCAATTATTAAGAAACTGCAGCATACATGGTGGATATTAAAGCAGTTTGAAAGAGGTACATTTTAAGTTGAGAATGAAATTACTCTTGAAAGTGACTGTGCAGAGCAGGTAGACTCAGGGAGATACCAGCAACCAAAGGAGCTCATGCATCAAGAACCGTTCTTGATTTAGTTATAACCAGACAGAGATAATTATCAGATGATGTCGGTGAATAATGGAATAATAATAATAACAACTGGTACATGAACTGTGTCTTCACGGAAATGTCGTAACTGTCTTGCATTTGAAGTTAGAACTCTACTCACACAAACGGTTCACAAAACATTTTCATCCCCTCTTTAGACATGTCTTCATTTTGGATCTGTTGTGCTGTAGACATAAATCCATACATGTATATATTAAATTCGTTTCGTCTTTATAATAAAATTATAATAAAACTCACAGATGTTTATTGTCTTCATTCCCAAGTGAACGAAATCTAACTTTCTGCTTTTTGGCATTTTTTTTTGAAAGCCCTATAAAGAGATGTTTGTACTCTTGAAAAACCAAGTAGTGTGATCCAAGTTTGCACTTGCATAGCACCAGTTTGCACTTGCATAGCACCAGTTTGCACTTGCATAGCACCAGTTTGCACTTGCATAGCACCAGTTTGCGCTTGCATAGCACCGGTTTGCACTTGCATAGCACCAGTTTGCACTTGCATAGCACCGGTTTGCACTTGCATAGCACCAGTTTGCACTTGCATAGCACCAGTTTGCACTTGCATAGCACCAGTTTCCATGGAAACACTAATCCATTAATCAATTCAACCAGCTGTCCGTGACTTTAGGTTTTATATTACGTCTAATAAAGCTGTTTTTCAATGCATTGATTTAAGCAATTTTTATTCCTTACATTTTTAATTTTATCGATTCGATGGATTAATTTTTGTCTATGATTCATTGTGCATGCCCAATTTATCACGACTTAGCGACGTATGCTGCGGCATAATCTTCAGATTACAGGGCAGTAGGCTTTCTTTCTCTGTTAATGCCCTCACCATTTGATGTTCCATTAATGGATTAGAGTCTTTCTGCTCAGTCTTTGTGCTGGCTGCATCATCATTTCCATTGATGCAGTGCTATCTAATTATACACTTTCATTAATCACTAACGCTGCTTAGACCGTTTGAACATTATCAACGCACCACCTTCATATGCATATTATTTATAGATATAGATGCTATTCTTGGCATTATTGTTGTTTTGATATTTGATTTTTTTGCAACGTTCTCTTTGTTCTATTTCTCTTGCATTTGATTTATTGTTGCTATTGCCTTTTATTTTTGTCATTAAAAATTGTTTTCGAAATTAGATTTCATTAAAATGGCATATGGCTCTGGTTGTGGCTACATTATACAATGACATTGTTACTTGAGCATTTGAAGGTTCGCCTTGGGACAATAATTATCGTGCATTTGCATGCTGTTTACGCCATCGTCCTCTGCACAAAACAGCTCATCTACATAGTTTATTGTACTGACTTGGGTACATGATCTCAATTGGGATTTAGACATTGCAGTGGCAGTAGAATTTGTTATAGAAACTGTGCTATCATTATAAATCCTTTACTTCTTTGTTTTATACAAACATGGTCTGAACGAATGGTCTGATAAATATCTACCAGAAAGTTATTGGGTCTTTGGTGATTATATTAACCTTTCAGAATTCTCATGTACAAAAGTTGTTTTCTTATTTGTCTGTTAAATAAGCACCATGTTCTTCCACATTTTGCTGAGATAATTTTAGTCAGCAAGAGTGCCATAGATATGTATTTAATGGAAGAAGGCTGTTGCTTTGGTTACGTATGTGTTTGTCTGTAATCTTTTTGTCTTAAATATGAGACTGTAGAATTTGCTTTCATCACAGCTGTTCAGAAAGACTGCTGTCCACTCCTATATTTAAATTTACCCCATAATTGCTCATTATTTTTATTGATCTGATTTTAATTTATTATTTTGTTTCATGTTTGTTATTTTAAATACTGGATTCCTTGAATTCCTGTAATAATTCTTGTTTAAGTGAATTTTTCATTAGTGCTCTTTTGTGATCCTATTTGTAATTGTGTATTTATATAGCACTAGTTCAAGCCTGATGAAACCAGTCTTAGTTTTTCTGGTGTTGGAGTAACTTGAAATAAATGGGTCTTGAGTGTAGATCTAAATGACATCTACTAAAACTGATAGAACTGTAGAACTGTAGAACTGGGCTGTGTAATATATCAAGGCTTTGACTACCCACCAGTATGTATGTATAATATGCAAATACAATGACAAGCTCATTTTATGGATTGCCCATGCTGTTTTCGTAATGTGACCTATTAGACAATTGTGCTTGATGTGAAGAAACATCGTGCTTGGTGTGAAGAAACATCGTGCTTGATGTGAAGAAACATCGTGCTTCATGATCCTGTGCGTATATTTTCTAAACTTTTCTGCTTTCAGATCGAGAAGGATTGCTGAATTCGAAGGCTGTCTATAAGCTGCAGGGTCTTTATCTTCAGGCACTGTATGTCTATATGCAAAAGTCACGCGCTGGTTAGTAGTACTTTCAATCATGTATACTTCCCTGGCCATAATATTTGAACAGTCATCTTATGAATGACTCTATTCTATGATGCCTCTCTTGCGACCTTACGTATGTTCTTGAGTCTAGAATTGTAACTGTTTCCATTTGGGCCGAGAAGTTAGAACAGTTCTGCTCTGTTTTTCCGTGAAGTTCAGGTAGTCACTGTCTAAGTTGTGACCTCAAGTGTGGACTAGATGCTGAATCATCTTGGTCTTGGGTTTAGAATAATGGCAAACTTTGGTCTGAGTGTGAGAACAATGTCACACCTTCCTCTTTCACATATTCGAGTTTAGAATTTGACCAGCTCTTGCTTTTGCAGTAGCATCGTAATTAGAATCTGACTAGGAGGCATCAGTTGGATGGGACCATTAATAAATTATATAAAAGAGAAAAGTGCATTAGTTATCCACTCTGAAATGATCAGCTAACAGATAAATGCTGGTCTAACGTGCACAATGAAATTGTTCAGTTTAAAGAGCAGCAAATGACTGACTGACCGACTGATTACCTTAGCTTTCATAGTGAAAATGGTGTGTGTTTCAGATTCATATGAATCAAGTTTTGATGAGACCATCGGCTCGCTTCCATTGCTCGGCTGCATCAATGAGATTCATTCGCAGAAGATGAAGAACATGAAGATGTCGTCGCCTGACTTCAAGCTGCCGGAGCTGCACAAGGAAGTCTTCGATGGTCCTGGTCCTTAAGAAGAAGGTCCTTAAGAAGAGATCTCAGTCAGTCTTTAGAAGATCCGTCCTCTGCCTCAATAGATGCCAACCTTGACCTTTCAGCGTGAATCGCCTTTTATTCACTCACTCCCACTGAGATCATTCAACATCAGGCTAGAGAACAAACTTGGCGTTTGGAGGAAAAGGATTCAGTAGAATGTTGGTCTTCATCATCTGGTGTCGTTGCTGTGCTCTTCAAAGGTGTGATGTCAACATTCTTCAAAGGTGTGATGTCAACATCTGTGTGGATCTGACTTTCATTTCTTCACAGTTCTGATATGTTCTTCTGTTCTGTTGTTTGAAAGGCATCACACAGTCTTCTACGTAGACTGGTACTTGCTGCATGGTAAAGAAATCTGTTCTTGAATGCGAATGATTTAACGTTGTTGTTTCAACGCAAGTAAGGTTCAGCAGGCGTGTGTCTGAATGTACCTTCTTCAGTTGAATATGTGACTGTTTTTGGTGGTTGAGTATCATTACTTGATGTTGTTGCGAGTAATAATTGTTGCAGAACTTTACCGTATTGCATTGAACACGTCGTGTTGGATACCACTCTCAGTGTAACAAATATCTGATCTCTATAGTTGAGTCAATGCTTCCCAATGTGACCATACTTTTTATTCTTACTACTCAGAATACAAGTTTGTTTTTAATATGGTTTGTAGATAATTTTTGGTTTAGATTGTATTCGTAATTGTTTTCCTTTGTACTGCCACAGCCCTCATCTAAATAATATCAGTAACTCAGGTCTTGGCAAGTTAGAATATTATAATAATAATTTGTATTATTCAGCAGTTACAAGAAATAATAGCATTTGTAATAGTAATTATAATAGAGGCAACACTAGTAAATATGTAAAATGTTGCCAAAATCTGTAGACTTTATTGTCCTTGGTATAAGATTTACAGTGCACAATATATTTTCTATTATTAAAATTACTTATATTTTTTAAATCTCGTAGATGTCTGAGACATTTAGTTTTGTCTTTCAGTTATTATTATTTATTTAGTAATGGTAATAAAATAACAATAATGATCATGATGATTTATATAAAAAAGTGTCTTAGGTGAGACCAAATAAAAGGGTACTTTACATCAGCTCAATAATTATAATTGACAAATGGTCATTTTGGTATCTTAATACCGTACTTTAGTTTGTGGCTAGAAGGGACTAAAAGTAACTGGGAACTAATGCAACTAATCATTTAAGCCTTAAATTCATTGATTTTGAAAATTGCCTCAATGTTTTTTAAAGCCGTGTAATCCTATCCAAGGACATGTTAATGATACGATTATTATTACCGTACCTATATTAGTGTTATTGTCATTATTGCAAAATCAAATAAATAATGCTAAATAATTTTTTTGTATCACATTTAAGCAAAATTCTGATATTGATGATGTTCATCACTGCAAGGTTAATATATTGATATAATTATTTATTATTATTATTATTATTATTATTAACTTGTTGTTAGCTTAAGTGACAGTGGTATTACTTGCTGGTAGTTAAGACTGTGTGTGTTGTGATATTGGAACTATTATGGTATCGGTCATACTATGGTGTTGCATTTTAAATGTGTTGCACTGCTTCGTGAATAATTATGCTTTTTTAACAGCAACGTGTTAATTGTTTACGGAGGCTTTTCGATTTGTACAACATATGTTATGTTTTTGTAAGACTTGTCTGACCTTGAGCCATCCGCAGCGAAAGTTGTGTATGGGTGACTTCACGCATCGCTTGTAAATAACTACTTGTGAGTATTCTGTGAGAGTGAAAGCAGTTTTTAATCTCACTTAAGATACTTAAGATGCAGTACACGAGTTATGTTTCTGCTCACGATTGAAATTAATAGCAGAAGCATTTTTCTGTGTCATTGCGTGTGTTGTTTGAAATGAGATCTTTAGAAAAATGTTAGATTCAATTTCAGTTATGAACTAATGCAGATGTAGCATTAACTGCAAGAAAGCAAAGCCATGTTGAGAACGGATGAGTAAGAGGTCGAACCTGTCTGCCAGACTTTTTACAGCAGACTAGTTAGCCTGATTATTATTTTCCATGCACTTGTCATTGCTTTTGGTGACTTTTTGTGTGATACATCGAAGGATGTGTAATAGTAATGATTGTTGTAATAGTAATGATTATTGTAATAGTAATGATTATTGTAATGATAATCGCAGCAATGATGGCAGTGCAGTTTGACCAGGTTTTCATGTGTGTATTTAGTGGACATGTTTCAAAGTTGTTTTCTTTGTTTACTTGTAACTGTGCCAAGCACCAGAAATGTATTGTAATCAGTTTATTGTCTGATATAATGTGAAAGCCAGGCTCAGTCCGGTTTCTTGCCATGTTTTGAAGCTGTGCTTTGAGTTGTCTTTATGTTTCTTCAGTGAGTTGGTAAATTTATTGGGATTCCATTATGCATACTCAATACTCATCCTTTTATTTACTGCTGTTATCATTGGATAAATTAAGCAAGATTACAATTTTGATGCTATTACAGTCACTCAAATCACTGGGTAAATTAATCGACTTGTGTATTGTCTTTCATGCCATACGCATTCTTTGTTCGCTGTCTTTGTCTTGAGTCTGAAGTCAGTGGTCAAACTTAAATAAAGTGATTCCTGATCCTATTCTTATTTTTTGTCAGACGTTGCGGAAATTGTGTTCATTGTTAATTCTCTTTTGTCTATCTGTTTCATTTGTGACGATTCATCTGTGTATCCAGTATGAGGAGGATTAAGCTGCTGAAACAAAACATCTATAGATTTTTTATATCAGATTTGAGAATATGTTATGTGCCAATTAGACTGGCATATTCGTATCATTCTGCTTGACTAGAAATATTTGTCTCTTAGTGGCATTTCATGCGGACGAGGCTACTGACGCCATAGTTAGTTTATTTGCGTGTTTGAAATACAATCATAAAATAATTAGTAATTAACGTCATGCAAAACTGACTGAGACGTCAGTGGCCTTAACGTCTTGCTAGAAGAAGCTTTTATAGTTACGAGTCATGGTGAACATCTACCGGTAAGTGCAGTGTTCATTTATCTGCCAATCACAACTAATCCAATAAATATGCATCTTTTTCTGTTTTCGTTTCTCGTGTCATTTTATTACGAATTGGACAATCTAGTTATCCCCAGTAGATATAAACCTTTGTGCAGATTGAGGTTGTTCTGCTTTTCTCATTCTTTTCCATGAACCGATATGTTGTTCAAAAGGTTTTATTTTTTTAAGAATGCATATTCTGTGAAAGCTTGTCGGTTTTTTTCAAGTATGTGGCTCTGCAAATGGCCTTACGTAACAACTTTCTATCGAGACTTTGAATTTGTATCCGTAAATATCTGTAGTTTTAAATGTGTTGGATATTGAATATTATTATCATGAGTTTGATGCTTTTGTGTAATGTATGGCGATCAAGCAACTTAGTTTATCATTTTATTAAGTAGCTGAGTAATATTTGTATTTATATAAGTAGTTCTAAAGATGTAAAGTAATTTGTTATTCCTAGAAAGCAGTGTCTAATGTCATCAGTGTTTCTGCTTATATGGAAAATTTGTTGTTTTTCTGTCGTTGACGAAATTTCATCACATTACTTTGTTGTAATAAATTAGCGGGAAATTTCAAGATGGCCTGCATGATATAAATATGGCTAATTGATCATTCCTAATGGCTTTTCTCTGACTGCCTGTATTTCATGAAATTTGCAGAGAGTGTATAAAGCATTCATAGTTGCAATGATTCTAATTTACAATCCATGCCTGATTTGCAGTAGGTATCAAAAGAGTTTGGTATTTACTAAACACGAAATGCTCTATTGTAAAGCTGTATGAATTTGGACCCTCTTTTACTACATTATACCCAGTATATATTCTCTCGTGAAGACTTCTATCATGCAAATGTTGGCATCAACGAATAATTACTTATTATTACAAAGCAGTTTAGAAAAGTTTAGAATTTGTCATGGTCTCTCTATCAGCTTTGCAAATACGAAGCAATTGAGTCTCTCGTGCTATCCACTGGATTTTTTAAAAGAGCAACGATAGCAACACATTTTCAACTTCTGAGTTGGGTTGCTTTCATGTCTATACTTCATCGTGGAGATGTGTTTGAAGGCTAGAATCATGGTAGAAGTGCAGCACAAGTGTCTGATTGCCTTATGTTAATTTACGCAAAGGCTTAGTTTTCTGTTGTTTGAAATGAATGTACATGTTTGAAATGAATGTACATGTTTGAAATGAATGTACAATACATGTTTGAAATGAATGTACAATACATGTTTGAAATGAATGTACATGTTTGAAATGAATGTACATGTTTGAAATGAATGTACATGTATGTTGTTGACTGACATCAACAGAGGGCGACGATAAGCTGACGTTTGTTTGCCATCAGACACCTTGAGCTGTCAACATGAAATGAGAAGAAGGTCCCTAACAATGAACTTACGATTGTCTAGGTATTTAGAATCTTTATCGGTTGTTGCTTTAGTGGCTAGTCAACTGCAGTGTGTAGCACATTATGTATTCCACTGCTGTAAAAATAGGGAATTCTTTAAGTTGGTGCGTATGTGTGGCAGACTACTTTCTGTTGCATATAATTATTTCTGTGTATTTGTTTTGACGAAGAAGAGTTGTTAGCTGTCGAGTCATTCTGGTCTACACTTGAGGAGCTATATTATTATTATTATTATTATTGGCTTTCGTGTGTTTCATATCTCGACTGAAAAGTTCATAAGTCGCTAAAGAAATTGAACTACTGTCCCTTCGTAACTCTCGTGAGTTGTACTCTGTGCTGTTGGTTAAAGGCGGCCGCCACCAGTAGCTAATCTGAAATATATTCAGTTGATTGTAGTTACCGTTGCTTTGTACGAGGTTGTTGTGTAGCGATTGTGCAAAGCGTGTGTTGCTGCTCTCTCAGCTGCATCTCTGCGGTAGGTTAGTAGTGTTGTCTGGCATTTTTTTCTACGCAGTTTCTGGTGATTACTGCTTCACAGTTTTGTGGAATTGGTTAAAAGCTGCACAGAAGCTGAGATTAATAAAAATTCTCTGATTGTTGCCTTGCCCTAATGTTGACTCTAAGATGCTTGAAAACTAAGAAGGCAGCCCATTACTGACTTTGCAACTTGGTATGCGACAGCAAGTGAAAGACAGGCATACAGAGAATGGAACAAATCAGCTGATTAAGAAAGACAGGAAGTGAAGGACAGCTATAATGGTTTATCTCGTATCACCCATACATACTCTCTTAAAAACTTTCGTTATTTTATGTTGAAGGGGTAAATCTTCTATTTTGAGACTGTAAGGGTAAAAATCTGTGTATATTTTGAAGTTTGAGGGTAAATCTGGATTCTTGCATAGCTTTGACTTTAAACGCGTTTTGTAAATGTTACATGTAGATATATTTACATTTATTTATGTCTCTCTGTATACATAATATGTGCCGTTTAAGTATTTCACTAAAGAACTGTATTTTCGGAGCCACTAGTTAGTGCTTCCAGTAATGACTGGCATCAGTTACAGTCAGTAATTTCAGCGGAACGCTATGAGTTTGTTATGACTTGTGACATCGTGCTTGGAATTCACTGTAGAACATTTTGAGGGGAGTGAATGTGCACGAATGGATGAATGCTGCTCATTGGAAGGAAATAAGTGACAAACATTGAACAGCTAAAGAAATTGGCTTTCACCAAGAGGTGTCTTGCTGAAACTTACACGCGCTGTGTGCAGCAACCGAGATTGTTTTGAGCAAGAAGTTTACAAATGCTCTACGTTAACAGAACTGATGTTGTTGTTGTTGTTGTTGTTGTTGTTGTTGTTGTTGTCATGTTTGTAATGCAGAGATTTTAGTCTCATCTCTAAGAATCTCCAGTTGTAAGTTTGATAATTTTCTAGTTCTAAGTATTCATGTAGAAATTTCTCATCTGACTTTCAGAATAGTTTCTTGCCTGTTGTTGCGCAGGAAGTAAAATGTTTGCAACGTGAAACATCTTGGCAGCTGTAAAAATAACACACAACTAGAATGTTTCAGTCTTGTTTAAAGCCAAACAGCATGTCGTCCATCTGGAAAAGTTGTAGCTTTTGATTGTTTTTAGCCTATGCTGGTTTTGATTAATCAGTCTAGTTAGTTGATTGAATGACAGTTAAACGTTGTAATTATTGTTGACGCTTTCGAATGTTTAATACTTGGGAAATGATTATTTTACTATATGATTCAGTGAAACTGCCACCAGTTCGCCTGCTTTTCAAATGATCCTACTACAACATCAAAATCCAAATGCATTTCTAAAATATTGTCCGTTACTTAGGTTTTCAAGACGTTATTAGATCAGTAACTGTGCCAGAAGTGCCTTTACATCAACTGATCAGAATTGATTTCTACAGCATGCATTGTCATTGGCCATGCGTTGCAAACTGCGCTGGTAGTGTACGAGTACGAATGCTTCTCTTGGAGTTGTCAGAACACTTCTCATACCATTGCCATTCAGTTTCAGCTCGAAATTAGCCCAGTCTTAGACTTGCATCTTTATTCGATATTTCTTTCTAAACCTGACAATGCAAATTCATGTTCAAACAGAATGGTTTCAATCACTGAATAAAAACAACAGAGGCAAATAAATGTCAAGACGTCACATTACAGAAAATCTACCGATTCTAGACAGGCAGCCATAGCAAAACTTCGGTGCAGCATGTTAATGGCTGAAGTGACCTTGACTGTGACCCAGTACAGAAAAAGTTCAGATGAGATGCCCAATATGGAGCACATTAAAACAGCTATCACTGAATAAAAACGGTTTTGTATTTAGTTAATACCCTATGATTCTAGATAAAACAAATCTTTGCAAGAGCACCCATAGTGTATAATTTTATATGCGCAGGTTGTAATGCAACTGTGCTATGCAAACTTGGAAAATTTGGAAATCCACTGATTTGTGTAAACTCTTGTTGGTATCATGAATTCTCAAATTTAAAGCACTTTTCTCAGCTGTGTGAAATTAAAATCTGAGGGTTCAGTTCCTGACTTGTAGGACTTTTTGCTTGTCAGGTTTTAGGTCATTGGCTTGACTTTTCTCATTTGATTTGGTTGAACACATTTTAAATGGTTTAATGTCCTATTTAATTTCTTAATTTCTGCATGTTGTCCAAAGACTTAACTAACGTCTGGTTTTTTCTGATTTCATAAAGTCAGTGACACGAACAGTGGATGAAAATAATGTTTTGAAGAAGCCAGAATTCTCTTGCCCATATATTCTTCACTTTGATTCAGTGTTGTTTGTGTAAAGTGTCGTCTGTCTGCTTTTTGCAGGAGTCTTGTTGACAGTATCGTGTTGCTTATCTTGCCACAACTTTGTGTGATCATTCACATATTTTTGCTGATTTTTCATCCGTGTGATAATTGTTGCCAAACCGGTTTGACCTGGCCGACGTATAAGTGCTTTATGATGATATTATTTTAATACTTTAAGGCTATTTTTCGATGTTAGGCTATTTCATGTTTGCTGGATAGTTACAAGTGTAAACGGCTGAATCTTTGAGCTAGGAAAGAAATCCATAAAAGAAATCACATATTTCCATTCTGCCCAAATGTCTTAAGCGTTGCAGGTTCATTTCCTTGATTTTAGTTAGCATTGTTCTTATACAATCACTAATCATCCAAAAATCCAATCATAAAAAAACGGGTGTTCAGTTCTTGGCAAAGGACTTCAGATGAAAGTCAGGACTAAGCATGAAAATTTGATGTTAGCCAGAAGAGAAATGTCCTAAAGGCATTGTGTGGAAATATTTGCTTAACATCTAAAAAATCTTTGAAAAGCAGAGCTGTGCTATTTATGGTGCATGAGCCAATTGATAGACACTGAAAAGAGCTCCCTTCAATCTTGCCCCACGAAACCGATTTTGTTTTCACTAGCCATTGAGTTACAGGAACCCGGGGCAAAAGGGTTAAGAGACAACTGAACGACAATCCAACTAAGAAATTAGTATTATTAACGTGCTGTATGATCAGATGTTATTGTGCACCTGTCTACTGTTTATTTGGTGGTGGAACACAGTTTCTTAGGTTTCTTTCTGTCATATCAGTCTAAATTATCTCATGAAGCTGAAATCGGAGATCTTATTAAATTCATTGAGAATATTTCAATTGGGCTGGACTTCATGGGCATGTTAGACTTTCATGGGCATGTTAGGTGTACTAAAATTAACTAAATCAAACATTGGTGACCAAAGTCCCAACTGTCTAGCACTGGTAAGGCTGAAGATTTCAAAGGATTTGGATTAATTGAAGGCGCGTGAACAAAAGCTACCGAAATAAAGTTACTGGTGTGTTAATGGTGAGTTTGGTGACTATCATAAACGGTTTTTCGTATTCATTAAGTTTTCATTTCTATTTTGTTATTTTTTTAACGTGTTTTGCTGTGTCAGACTTAAGATTTCATGTGGCATTTCAACTGATGTATAGCCTTCTTCCTTTTCTATTGTGTACCGATGATTAGCTAAAGAATTCTAAGAAAAAAATTATAATTATTGTTTCAGAGATTTTTGCTAACAAAAAAAGTGCAACTAATAAATTTTGATCATATAATTTCCTATTGATTAAAAGCACCTTACAGACAACGCAAAGGCACCACGAGCAAGTTTATTTTTTAGCTTACTGCAGTTGGTTGGCTGTGCAAATCAGTTTTAATTAATTAAAGTTTGATTATGTTAATTTTAAACTAATTTTTAATTACCATAATGGTCCAATTAAAATTAAGTCCGAGACTATTGGTATGTTTTTCATTAAAAAAACTCCTGGCATTTAAATTTGAATTTTTTTTTAATTGAGAAGATTTGAATTTTAACAAAATGAACCAATAGTCGATGGTGAATACTGAATGAAACATTTTCCTGTGTTGTTGTTTGAATTATCTTACGGTGAATATTGTATAAATTTGTAAATTTCATTATACATGTATTGATGGTCTATTATTGAAATATAATCTGCTCTTTGGGTGTTTTGCCTCTTATCAGTGACATACAAGCAAGCATTTACAAAAGTTATGATCATGATATTCTTGGAGATTTTCTGCTCAGTCTCGCACAAACCACTGAATCATTTTGTGATTGTTGAATAACGTTTCAGCGCAATTTTTTCACAGAAGAAATTGCATGTCATTAAAGATTGCAATCTGGATGCATGTCATATTTGATGTCATTTTCTGTTCCATTTTTGTGCTTTTGTCCATTGACTAACACATCTAGTAGGGTGTATTGAAATATACTGTGTGTAAGTTTGAACGTTGTAGCTTTTAAAAAGTGGTTGCTGGTGATTTTAAGCATTTGAGTATTCGTTTGCCGAATGTTGCTTCTGCTTTATGTAAAAACGTCCATGCTTACAGTTTCCACTGTGTGTGTTTAATTCGTTACTGTTTGAGGTGAAGCAAAATAAAGACATTTTAAAATTTTGAACTGATCTCTGGTTGTCTCTCTCTCTCTCTCTGTCTGTGTCTGTCTTTTGATTTAAAAATTCATACTTTTGGCCAAACTATTAGCAAAATAACCTTTTCCAGTCTATCTCAGCAGGTTGCTTTTTTGGCCCACAGTGTATACATGATACCATGACAGGATGTAGTGATGTATTGCCAAAAAGCAATATTCTTTCATAGACTAAACTAAACTAGTTCTAACAGATAGACAGATGACAGAGACAGATAGCCAGACAGAGACAGACAGTGAGAGATGGACACACAGTCTCTTTCTTTTATTTGCTAATGGTTTGGCCAAAAGTATGAATTTTTAAATCAAATTTTGCAGGCTTAAAGGCAATTCATATTTACATAATTTATAATATAAAAATTTCACCAAAATATTACAGAACAAAAGTTACATCACTTTTAATGAGTCCACCTACTTGCTTTTGACGATCCCAAAACATGATGCAACATAAAGTTTTTTAAATGTTTATTAAGTTACTTTTCAATAAATTAGTTTTATCATGCAAACTTGATACTGCTTTAGAACTTGCATTCAATGTGTCCACTACAACATTACAGCATTCCACTACATGTTCTGAAGGTAAATATGGCCAGTAAAATATGATATAAAATGCATGCTTTTGATCGAAATATTAGCAAAAAATTTTATCATCTTACTTTTTATGGCCCACTCTGTATTGCAGAATTATAATAGCCTAAAAGGCTGAAAGATTGACACAATGTTGATAAGTATACTGCTGGGCCTCACATTTAAAAGAAGGTATGAAGAGATATTTAGTAATGCAGATGAATGTGTTGCACACAAGTTCAAAACTAAGGAAACTAAATGCCCATCTTACTTACTTTTGTAAGTTTGTAGGACCAATGTAAACCCCATCAGGACCATATAATGGCCATTTTTTATTTGTCATCAAATGTTTATGGATTGTAATGTCCTCTTAATTAAAGGTTGCAATGGGTCAATGGCCTCCATAGTTAGTCTACATGTAGATTCGAATATTCTTTATTAATGGACCAAATGCAAACCACAGTTTGGCTTACACAAAAGCTTCTAAAAAATATGCTATAGGGCTCAGACTATGTCCAGTATTTGGCTTCTCTGGAACTGCAGAATAATTGTGATTATGGTTTTAACTTTAACTTTGATTAAACAGTTCACAATTTAATGAGACTAGTCCTAGACTCACTAGGCCTATAAATCGCCCCTTGTGATTAATAGAAAAACAGGCACAACAGTTAGGCCTTCTTTTAAGACAATGACCTATGTTGCCTTGCTGATTTGTCGCTTCTGTGCTTCACAACTGCAGCCATGCATATAGCTTGTCTACACTGTCTATATAATTACACAGACTGTTACTCTCCGTCCTTGTTAGATGACTTTATTACTATTTCTTTACTCTATCCTTACTCGCTCATTGCTCCTTAGACGTCCGTTATTTTAATTTATGATTATTTAGGCCCGAACATTTTGCCAGTTATTTTTGTTAGGCCTATTCCCCTATTACACATACAACAGACAGTTCGCAAGAACAAAAAAAGTAGTACATGTAATAGCAGTTTTAGAAGTAGCATGTACCATTTAGCATTGTAGGAACTTTTGGCATATAGTATTGTAGGAACTTTCGAGGGTGACAAACTAATTTTGGGAAAAGGGATGTAGGCTAACGGTATCTTATTGGCCAGCACAGACCACGCCCACCGCTAAGTGCTATTATGTTAACAATAGATTAGTTGCCATATTAAAGTGTTAAACTGTACTGAGACGTACTGTTATAACCACGGTCACCATCTTGTCACATGCGGAATGTCCTCCACTGGCTTCCAATTCCACAGCGGATCACTTAGGTTTTATATGGTTTCTGAATTAGTCTGGCGCTGCATGGAGGGCCTCGCTCCCATGTACTTACAGCTAGGAGCTCTGCGGTCCCACCTCTGGTGTCCAGCGGCAATCTGACCTCCGAGCGGCTGATCAAGCGGAGCTCTTGACCCCTCGTTCTCGAACTGCTATTATAATAATGCAGCGGCGCTCTTTCTCGTGACAGTGGCTGGCCCTATACTAGAACCTGGAATCGGCTGCCTGTTGTACTCCGCCTTGTGCCTATAGAGGTCAAACCACTATGTTTCTTCCTCGCTTAAGGCCTGTCTTATTTAGCCGTTGTTGGACTGGAAGCGCTTCTGAGTAGATTACCTTGAAGGTTCGCTACATAAAAAGTCAGTAATAAAAAAACTCACGTAGGCTCTATATCTCTGGAATGAACGAGTGAATGAAAA